>VDFB02173374.1:0-24645 GCA_007258455.2 Sequoia sempervirens | reverse complement strand
AAACCTTGTGCTCTAGCTGATCAAAAAGATAGCAACTTAGTTTTAGTTTACTTTCTTGAATACCATCAGCAAGAGGGAGCTTCCCCTCCTAATTTGAAGAGCAGTTTATCTATGCATAGCTGTCCATTTCAAATATGCATTCCAGAGGTGAGAATTTAAACGCCAACAAAAAGAAAATTGATTTCAACTTAAAAGCCAAAAGGCTAGCCAATAGTACAGCCAAGGCTTTCAAAGCCCCTACTTAAAAATAAGGTGACAAAACAGACTACAATACTCCTTGAAAATATGGAGGAAACTCCCAGCAAACAAAAACCAGCAACAATTACAGAATCAACATCCAGACAAAAGAAAACACAAACAACCAGTCATTCTTGTGGATCATCTTACACCACCACCAGTTATGGAACCAGAAAAGCCAAAGAACCCCCCCAATCTCCATCCTCTGCACTCCCAAACGAAGACCAGCCCCCACAGAAAGCCCAGCAACCAACCTCAAACAAAGTTTCATTGCCCACAAAGCCCGTTCAGCACTGAAGCTTTCCTGTTGCAGTGAGATGGAGCAATTGAAAAAAATAGTTGTCACGCAAAATAAAGAAATGTGATTTCACAAAGCCATCACTAGTCTCTTTGGGGTATGTGGTTGGACAAAGAGAACTAAAAGTTGATTCAACAAAAGTTAAGACCATCACCAATTGGCCCACACCAAAAATTGCTTCAAAAACAAGGAGCTTTATTGGAGATATTTAGTATATGAGGAAGTCCATTTCATCATTTTCCACAATAACAACTCCTTTGCATGCCGTTGCATCAGATGGTAAGGTTTCATCCTTAGGCTACCAGATTTCATTTCTATTTATGCTTCAAGTAAGGACTGTCTATTTATGTTTACTTGTACAAGGACTGTGTCTCACTATCATCTAATTTGCAGCTTGCTGCAAGTAAGGAATCATTTTTTACAAGAGCCAATCCAACTTTGGGGAACCATTTTCAATTGGCAAATTTTGGATGACTTGCAGCCTACAGAAAGTAACATACAGCTGTCACAGGACAACATGACATCTGACACAGCCAACGTTCATCCCAGCTATCTCCAGTCTGGCAAAACAGATCCAAAAGGTTGTTCCTAAGCTTAAGGCATCAGTCCATCAATCCTATCTTATAAAGAGTTATTGTTATTACTATTTCTTTCCTATGGTTGCCCTTGGCAAGTGCCAAAAGAATAAAGCAGCTAAGCCTATTATTACTATATTCATTATTTTATGGTTTCTCCTACAAATATGACCGATGAGAGGGAAAAATGGACAGAATAGAATCATAAGGAGAGAATAGTGAAAAGTGCACTTCAGACACAATAAAACTGCATGAATTTAATATATAGAGAACAACTTTTTAGTACATACTTGTGAAGAGGAAATTTACCTGCAGCAATGCTGTCAGTAACCTTTCTCTGACTTATTTTTGTTTTCATTTATATTCTATTTATTTGTTGTGTGGTGTAAGATATATTGTATGCAGCATTTCCTTTATGCACAATTATATTGCTTAAAGTATTTACAACTATAGAAGCTGTTGTTGCCACAAGTTAAATGGAGTTTCAATTAGAAGTTGCAGAGTTCATTTTTCAGTACTATTATCACTGTGAGTTGGATAATGTTTTGGTTACAGGTTGCTTTGTTATTCTCTGAATATATTAATTTCAAGAGTTAGTACTTTGGGTTGATTCCAGATTTGGTCTTTTGGGCAATGTTGTTCTTAGATATTTTATAAGTTGGGTTCCCCAAAGTAAAGTTGCATTCAATATATGTACTTAAAACAAAACCTGCATCTCTTTTGCATATATTTTGTCATGACACACTCACAAGCCTAAGTCCCCAAGTTGACAGGACACCACTGAACCCAATTTATTTAATTCTGTTATAAGCAGATGCTTGAGTTGGATTTCAATCGGCTCAAGTTAAAAACTGAAGTTGGTGAGGGTACAGTGGAATTCAATCAATGAGGAACATGATGATGCTTTCCATTTGTTGAAATATAAAATCAACCGTGCACCAATTCTTGTTCTTCCTAACTTGCAGCAAACCATTCATTGTCCAAACAAATGCAAGTATGATATATGTACAATTTAATTGCAAAGAGGTAAACAATTTGTCATCATTCAGAGGTTTCTTTTAAATTTGTAAGATATTACTTTGTGAAGAGCACAAAGATATACTAAGAGGGGGGAGGCGGGAGTGAATCAGTATATCAATAAACTTTACCCTTTTTACCTTTATCAACTTCAAACTCTTAACACAAAATCAACTATGCAAGAATATCACAATATGAACAAGTTGACACCAAGATTTTACGTGGAAACCCTTACGAGATAAAACCACGGTACAAATAATGTACTTTATGAATTATATAAGCTTTACAATGAATGTAGGCACCAACCTACTTGAAACACCAATTATGTAGTTTAGTAGGCACCAACCTACATGGAGTACCAACCCCTTAAACTGATTTAGTAGGCACCAACCTACAAGGAGCACCAATCCCTAATGTTCGTAGGCACCAACGTACTGGAGGCACCAACCCCCACTTGCCAAGCACCAACTTAGCAAAGATAATAATATCAAGAATAATACTCCACCTTCAATGTTGCTTCCTCAATAGATGATGGACAATACAACCACCCTTCCTCTTGGTTTTAACTTCTCTTGAGTAATGTTCACATAACTCAGCATGATAAATTCAATGATACAAATCTGCCTCTCTTATATTCTCTCATACAAATTTGCATAAACTCCTCTCTTGACTGCCTTCAAATTACTCACAAGTCTCTTTTCTCAATCTGCAATCAGCTTCCTTCATAAATCTGCAATAAACCGCGGATGAGCCTTGCTAGCTCACTACAATACTCAAACCCCTCACTTTTCTTAAGTCTATTTGTGTTTTTTTGTTTTTTAGAGAAATTTTGTAGACAGAAGAGAAGGTGTGCATCATATAAAAGCTCACAGAATGTAAACTTGAGCAAATCTAATCAAACTAAAATTGCAGAAGGTGTTTAATAGCATCAACAATGGATTTAAAACATATAAACATACCCGTAAGCCTCCAGTTTATTTAATTAAGAAAAGAAGCCAGTTTGCCAGTCTATACATGAAAAATGACAATATTCAATAGGATGATACAAAGTCTGAATCCAACTGTGAAACTGAGCAAAAGAAGAGGGGATGCCAAGTGCTGAAGATAGTGAAGAGAAACCCTCAAGAAGATAGGCGTTTCTTCAACCAGCAAGTGCGCCCTAGCTCAAAATCCAACGCCCCTCAAGCAAAAAGACCAGAAAACATCTTAGAAGGTGCGCCCAAGTAGCTATGATGCCTGCCATGAAGAAGGAAGAACACCATCCATTCAAACCCTCTGTTTCTGATGAAGAACACTTACAAAACTCTGTTAAAGCACTGCAGAACTTCTGAATGAAGCTCTCTCAATTTGCACCAATTCAGCTGATCTCTCACAGCCTCACAAGTGCTCACACTGAAGAGATTTCATTCTCCAATGGTGGATTGCTGCAAACCTGATCACAGGATGAAAGCAAAGGGAAAACCTCCAAGGCAAAGTTGAAATATTCAAATAGATGAGTTTCTCATTGCCCTCAACCCTTATATAACAAAGGAGGTGAAAACTCAAGGAGGCCGTACATTTTAGGGTTTTAGATCATTTAAATTTTTGGAAATAAACTCAAGTTACTTTCCATAGTTCTAACTTTGATTTTTGGCGCCTCCTTTAAGTGATTAAATGAAATAATTTAAAACACTCACTTTAGACTTATTTAAGTGATATAAAAATTATAAAGTCAATTTGACTTTATAAAAAGACTTTAAGTTAAAATATCACTTAAATCACTTAAGTAAGCCTATCTCCCTCAATTCTCCACATAATTCAATGCCGTCAGAAGCAACAAACTCTTGTACTGCCAATGCCTGCAATGAGCCAATCCATGATCTCAGAAAGTGAAATTGACCGAACTCTCCAAAAGGTACCGCTGACCCTCTAACCAATCCAGTTAGCCCACAAGGGTCCAAGAAAAGGGCTAACACACTGCATCAGGTGACTGACTAGAGTGGGGACATCACAGTCCGCCCTCCCTGAATTTGCTTGTCCGCAAGCAAACTCAAAGCTGGATGCTGTAAAACACTGTCACCCTCCCAAGTCGCATCCTCTGCTGGTAGATCTTTCCACTTACCAAGTATTCCCTGATAACCCGCCTCCGAAGATGACGCTCTCTAGAATCCAGAATGGCCTCAGGAATCAATATCAACTTCCCCTCATCATCCAGGGGTGGTAAATCAATAGAAGGAGTCACATGTGGTCCCAATGCCTTTTTGAGGCGTGAAACATGGAACACATTGTGAACCTTGCTGTCCATCGGAAGATCTAGCTCATAAGCCACTTCACCGACCCGTCTGACAACTCTGAATGGTCCATAGTATCGTGGCTTAAGTTTCTCTGCGCCCTTCTTACGAAGGGTGGACTGCCTATAAGGCTGGAGCATCAAATACACCAAATCATCGATCTCGAAAGATCGCTCCACTCGCCTCTGATCAGCATATTGCTTTTGCTGATTTTGAGCTTTCTGTATATTCTCTCTGAGTGTCCTCATAATATCCTGGTTCTCTTGTAATAGATCACCAGCACTAGGTACTCTACTGTCACTCAGTAACAAGTCTAGAAAACTTGGAGCATCATATCCATATAATGCTCGGTAGGGGGTCATCTGAATGCTCATGTGATGAGTGGTATTGTAGCAATACTCACAAAGGTATAACCATCTCACCCATGCCTTCTGCTGCCCTGAACTGTAATTCCGCAAGTATCCCTCCACCCATTTGTTGACTATCTCAGTCTGCCCATCTGTCTGGGGGTGGTAGCTGGTACTTGGATTGAGTTTTGTTCCGCAAAGCTTGAATAACTCCTGCCAGAGGTTACTCATAAACCTACTGTCCCTATCACTGACTATACTCCGAGGCAAACCGTGCAACCTGAATACCTCACGAAAGAACAAATCCGCCACCTGAGTAGTTGTGTGCGTAGTAGTGATTGAGAAGAAATGAGCATACTTCGTCAATCGATCTACCACCACAAAAATGTTGTCTTTCCCTTGAGCTTTCGGCAAGCCCGTAATGAAGTCCATAGACAAGCATTCCCACTTCCTCTCAGGGATAGGAAGCGGCTGGAGTAATCCTGCAGGGTATGTGTGTTCTTGCTTGTTCTGCTGACAAACAAGGCATTCCCTGACATACTGGAGAACAAAGGATTTGAGACCCTTCCAAGAGAATCTTTCCCGTACCTGCCTATAGGTCTTAAAGTACCCGGGATGTCCTGCCATAGGTGCATCATGAAATGATCTCAAAACTTGGTTCCTCATCTCTGAATCTGGAACTAGAAATATCCTCCCTTTGTAAATGATAAGATCATCTACAAGTGAGTATCTGGCATCCTGTACTGTTCCATCCACTATGCTAGAAGCCCACGGGTTCTTAGCATACTCAACTACAATCATATGTCTCCAGTCCTCTGAAATCTGTGTAATGGAGCTCAAGTGAGGACGGCGAGATAATGCATCAGCAACTACATTCTGAGTACCCTTGACATAGGAGATGTCAAAATCATAGGACTGAAGTTTGCTGACCCATTTCTGTTGTCTTTCATTTAAATCCCGCTGTCCAAGGAAGTGTTTCAAACTATTATGATCGGTTTTAACACAGAATTTACTACCAATCAAGTATTGCCTGAACTTTGCCATGGCATGCATGATGGCCAACATCTCCTTGTCATAGATGCTAAAGCTCCTCTCAGGACCTCTCAGCTTCCTGCTCTCGAAAGCTATAGGATGACGATCCTGCATAATGACTGCACCAATTCCCTCACCACTGGCATCACAATGTAACTCAAAGGGTTTGGTGAAATCCGGCAAAGCCAACACTGGACATGAAGTCATGAGAAGTTTGAACTTCTCAAAGCACGCCTGTGCTAATGGTGTCCACACAAATGCACCCTTCTTAGTCAAATCAGTTAGTGGCGCAGCATGCCGCGAGAATCCACTAACGAACCGACGATAGAAGGCACATAATCCTACAAATCCCCTGAGCTGTGTCAATGTCTCAGGTGTAGGCCAATCAATGATAGCTCGAACCTTCTCTGGATCCATGCTAACTCCCTCACTGCTGATAATGTGACCCAAATACAAAAGCTCGGCCATGCCCAACGCACACTTGGACTCCTTGGCGTACAAGGACTCCCTGTCAAGTATGCTCAAAACCTCATCTAGGTGAACCATGTGTTCTTCCCATGATCTGCTGTAAACTAGAATGTCATCGAAGAACACCAACACATGTTTCCTCAGTTGAGGATGGAAAACCCTGTTCATAGTGGACTGAAATGTGGTTGGAGCATTGGTTAAACCGAAAGGCATAACCAAGAAATCAAAGTGTCCACAGTGACATCTGAATGCGGTTTTCTCTATGTCCTCTCGGACTCTGATCTGATGATAACCTGTCCTTAAATCAATCTTTGAGAAGTAGCAAGCTCCATGAAGCTCATCTATCAACTCATCAATCCGCGGAATAGGATATCTGTTCTTTATAGTTCTCCTGTTAAGCATTCTATAATCAATACACATTCTGAGTGTACCATCCTTTTTCTTCACCAAAACAACTGATGAAGCAAAGGGTGGCTTACTCGGCCTCATGTGCCCCATAACCAAAAGTTCTTTGATGGTTTTCTCAATTTCATCTTTCAAGCGTTTGGGGTGCCGATAAGGAGTGATCATTATAGGTTTTGTGCCCTCTTCCAGCTCTATGATATGCTCAATACCTCTATCAGGAGGTCTACCTGGTGGGATTGCACTGAAAACCTTGGTATGTTTGATTCTGAGTTCCTGTACATCTGGATGGTAAGAAGAAGCTTGCTGATCCAACTGTGAAGGCATTAACTTGCATTCAGCTACCCAATCTACCATGTCATGTCGAACCAAACGTTCCATTCTTTTGAGTGAAATTTCTTTCACATTGTTGTCCTTGATGGCTTTTAGAACATGGTTTGTGCCATCAACTTTAAATTTCATCTCCATGTCGTTCAAATTAAGTGTGAACTCTCCTATAGCATGAAGCCACTTCATGCCGAGAACTATATCAGTTCCTCCCATGTTCACAACATAAAAATCTGCCTTAAACTCATAGTTATTGAGTTTCAAAGGCAAGTCTGGAATCATCCTCTCGCAGGTGAGAGTGTATCCATCAGCAACCTTGACTCGAATGCCTTCAAACTGCTGAGTTTGAATTCCTCTTTTCTCCACTAAACGTGAGTCAATAAAATTGTGAGTTGCACCTGTATCTAAAAGAGATATGACTCTTTGACCAGCCAAGACCCCACGGAGTCTAAAAGATCCCTCTCTCTGCATGCTGGATAAATGAGCCTCCTTTAACTCAGTTTCTACTACAATTTCAGCCTCATCTTCTGATTCTTCTCCATCTGTATCATAAATTGGAGCTTGCTGATCAGAAAAATCAGTCACTTCTTCTCCCTCATAAAACCACTCCATGTTCCTGTTTTGCCCTTTAGGTTTGAGGGGGCAATCATGATTTTGGTCATAAGGGCCCTTGCAGTAAAAACAAAGTTTCCTTCTACGAAGATCATTCATGGTTTCTCGATCCAAAGGTGCTGTATATTTCTTCTTATGATCAGCATTATCAGCTTTTTTTGGATCAGATTTATGTTCATTGTAAGAAGTAGAAGGTTTGGTGCCAAATTGCTTTCGAGGAGTAGTGAGCTCCATGCTGCGAGCTTTCCTCATGGTTTCCTGTAATGTAGGGGGATCAAATGCCTTGATCCATCCTTTCATAGGCTCGAAAAGTCCCTCAATGAAGAGTATGATCAGCCTCCTCTCAGAAATGCCTGTAACCATAACTGACAATTTCTGAAACTCTCCAATATATGACTCCAAACTACCTAGTTGTTTCAGCTGTGCTAGGTCTCTGAAAAATAGCTCGGATCACGTTTGTCAAACCTCTCTACCAGTCTATCTGTGAACTCCTGGTATGAAGTAATCTGATCATGGTGAAGAGTAGCCATGCCATGAATCCACCAATCATGAGCTACGCCATCAAGGTGAAGTGCTGCAAATCGAATAGCATCTTCCTTGGGCATGGGACGTAGAGTCAAGAATGTATCTAACTTGCTGATCCAAGCACGTGCTGTAACTCTACCACTGCCATCATAGTTCGCCAAGGTGAGTTTATTGGTAGCCTGTCTAAGATCACTGTGCTTGTACCTAGGCCTCCTGTCATTCCTGTTTCTGTTATGTTCTCTCCTCTGGCTCATGAATCTATCAAAGTTAAGGTGCTCCTTAACTCTAGGTGGCAATGCGTCCCATTCATCATGCATAACCATGATGTTATCTGCAAAGTTAATCTCACCACCCTGTTCAACCTCTTCCTCATCCTCAGTATCATTCCTGGTGAAGGTAGGACATGTTGCTCTCTCAAAAGTGCGAGCTGGAACAATAGGTCTATGAGGTGCGCCCTGGATACTGCCCTCATGATCATGCCCTGGATGCTGGCCTCTCTGAAGTGTTAAGTTCTCTACATTTGTGCTGAGTTGCTGGAGAATATTAGCTACCTGTTCTTGACCTGCAACCATACCTCTTAGCACATCTCTAGCTTCTATATCCTCATTGTTCCTGTGAGAACTTTCTCCTTCCCTGTTAGCCATATTATCCAAGTCTATTTCCTCCTCCTGTTCTTCAAATGGAAATGGTGGAAAAGGATTATGATCACCTCTTTGATTTCTAGGGCCCCCACGAGAGTAGAACTTGTCAAAACCCTCCTGGTGTGACTTCATAAATTTTTCTAACCCCACAAGCTGGCAGGATCAGTGCTCTGATACCACTATGATGAGCCTTGCTAGCTCACTGCTCAAACCCCTGTCTTTTTCTTAAGTCTATTTGTGTTTTTTAGTTTTTTAGAGAAATTTTGTAGACAGAAGAGAAGGTGCGCATCATATAAAAGCTCACAAAATGTAAACTTGAGCAAATCTAATCAAACTGAAATTGCAGAAGGTGTTTAATAGCATCAACAATGGATTTAAAACATATAAACATACCCGTAAGCCTCCAGTTTATTTAATTAAGAAAAGAAGCCAGTTTGCCAGTCTATACATGAAAAACTAACAATATTCAGAATAGGATGATACAAAGTCTGAATCCAGCTGTGAAACTGGAGCAAAAGAAGAGGGGATGCCAAGTGCTGAAGATAGTGAAGAGAAACCCTCAAGAAGATAGGCGTTTCTTCAACCAGCAAGTGCGCCCTAGCTCAAAATCCAACGCCCCTCAAGCAAAAAGACCAGAAAACATCTTAGAAGGTGCGCCCAAGTAGCTATGATGCCTGCCATGAAGAAGGAAGAACACCATCCATTCAAACCCTCTGTTTCTGATGAAGAACACTTACAAAACTCTGTTAAAGCACTGCAGAACTTCTGAATGAAGCTCTCTCAATTTGCACCAATTCAGCTGATCTCTCACAGCCTCACAAGTGCTCACACTGAAGAGATTTCGTTCTCCAATGGTGGATTGCTGCAAACCTGATCACAGGATGAAAGCAAAGGGAAAACCTCCAAGGCAAAGTTGAAATATTCAAAATAGATGAGTTTCTCATTGCCCTCAACCCTTATATAGCAAAGGAGGTGAAAACTCAAGGAGGCCGTACATTTTAGGGTTTTAGATCATTTAAATTTTTGGAAATAAACTCAAGTTACTTTCCATAGTTCTAACTTTGATTTTTGGCGCCTCCTTTAAGTGATTAAATGAAATACTTTAAAACACTCACTTTAGACTTATTTAAGTGATATAAAAATTATAAAGTCAATTTGACTTTATAAAAAGACTTTAAGTTAAAATATAACTTAAATCACTTAAGTAAGCCTATCTCCCTCAATTCTCCACAGAATTCAGTGCCGTCAGAAGCAAACAAACTCCTGTACTGCCAAAGCCTGCAATGAGCCAATCCATGATCTCAGAAAATGAAATCGACCGAACTCTCCAGAAGGTACCGCTGACCCTCTAACCAATCCAGTTAGCCCACAAGGGTCCAAGAAAAGGGCTAACACGCATCGTGACTGACTAGAGTGGGGACATCACACAAACACTCTTTACAATCCCTTCATAAATCTGCAATATGTATTATTCATGAATCTGCTGTCATGTGAAAGGTCTGCTCTCAAATGGACTGCATTTACTTATATGTGTTCAGATGATATATCTTTTAATCCACCACAAACTCTGCTGTAGATATCTTTTACATTCTCATTGTAAAACCCACTTTTAGCATCATACTAGTGTCTTCCTTCAATTCCACTTTAATTCAAGTTTGCTTGTAAATCAGCTTTGAAGTCTCAAATCTGCTCATAGATCTTTTCTGCTTGTAGACCCCCTTTAAGTCTGCTTGTGTTATTACTCAACACATATATTCATCTTTTCACTTACTCAATCAAAGATCATATTCAATAAATTCCATACAACTCGATTCTATCCTTGTCCCACACCAATCAACACACCTGTTTGAATTTTAATGATGTAGCATATATTCCATACTCCTACTCAACACAGGACACTCATTAATCCAATCTTCAGATGATATGCATTGTACTCATACATACAGCACGTGTTTGGATGATATAATCTTTATTCACACCCAGCACTCACACAGCAAATCTGACTTGAATCATATATATATATATATTCTGATCATCCATGGCAATCTTTGGTAAGAGATTGCACCATTTAAAATCTACCTCTTCAAGGAACCACTTCAGAAATGTTTGTTTATCTTAATTATATCCTCTTTGAAAGGAGTTCTTTATGAAATCACACCTCCTTTATATCTCTTCTCTTAACCACTTTTTGTTCATCAACAAATCTGGAAATGTTTTAATGATAAATCGTCCTTGCAAATCATATTTTTAAAACTTCTAAATCGCATCACTTTAATTTATGAATCGCATCCTTTGCTAGAAATAAATCACGTCGGTTACTTTTAAACTTTTAAATATTATTAGTTTGCTTTATTGAAAAGATCGCATCTTTTCCTTCGGTAATGAATAAGACAGATTTGTCTTATTTGACTTTTGTCTTATATGGTATTTGTCCGTTTCTTCTTTTATCTCATTTACTTCCTTAAGTCATTCGCTGTAGTTTGTCATCTTTTTTCTGTAGCTTTAATCGCTGACTTTATGACCTTTTATCTGGGTACCATTTTTGTCTTATATATCCCTTTTTTGTCTTATTCACTGTTTTGTTTTTATTCTCTTTTTGTCCTATTTGTAGCTTATAAATTGTCTCATTCAGCAACCTTCTGTATTATTCGGTGAGCTTTATAACATAGAACATTGATCACTGCCTTCATAACCTTTATTGCCTTCATATACCCTTGATCAAACATTTAACTGTGATCTGCAAATCATCTTTTATTGTCAATATGTTATGCATACATTAAAGGTCTCATACAGCAGCTAACAAACATTTGTGGATCTCTTTATTATATCTTCAACTTTGTTCTATGTGCAACTCCAATGAACTTTATCTCATTGCTGATCAATGATAATGATGAAAACTCTTTCATCCATTAACAAGCTTTTTCTCAATCTACCTTTGACATCAATGACTTCTTTGTGACAACATTCTTTCATGGCATCAATGACTTCACATTGTCTTTATTCCTTTGACATCAATGACAACATTTCAACACTTTGTTTATGGCAAAGAAATATATGAATTGTTTAAGCAATTAATAAATGGCAACAATATTTGTTCAAGAATATAATCAATCACATTGATTAAAAACTACTTTAATATTTGTAAACATAAAATAACATATATTAGAAAAGTGATCTGTAAGGATCTAGGAAAATATGATAATTCAGCAGATGGAGTCATTTCAGAATTTTCAAGCATAGAAACACACACTAAGAACTAGCAGCACGAAATTGCCAGTTACAACACGGGGCACTATTGAAACCACCACTTTCAAGAGGAGGGCAGTTTTAAAACCATCAGTTTGCACGAAGTGGTGGTTTCGTCATGATTGCAGGGACATGTGCACTAGTTTTTGAAATGAGGTGGAACCTACAAGGTATAGTTCTATCAGAAAGGATATGAAAGAGATAAATAAATGCTCCATCCATTCAAAAGATCAACCCAAGGGAAAAGAGATTGAGGAGCACAATGGCCTTCAACAAGATTCAACATATTCTGCCAAAACTTGCCAATTGTCAAGGACAGTTATAATTAAAGTCGCAATAAGTTTTTATATGAATTACTGCATCTCCTTGGATAATCATAAGCACAGGTTGTATGATAACTTCACTCATAGAATCTACTTCAAGGTATCAGTGTGCTTCCTTGCCTAAAACTCATACAACAGCACCCCCAACCTATCATCCCTCATTTTTTGTTAATTTACAATTAGTATTACTCATATCGGAATAGATTTTCAAGATGCAACATCC
Source organism: Sequoia sempervirens (assembly GCA_007258455.2). Classification (NCBI taxonomy): domain Eukaryota; kingdom Viridiplantae; phylum Streptophyta; class Pinopsida; order Cupressales; family Cupressaceae; genus Sequoia; species Sequoia sempervirens. The sequence continues at coordinate 12,102 of VDFB02173374.1, read as the reverse complement.
TAGATTAATGATTTTGACTAGCCTAAAATCATGTGTGTATGGTAATTACTCAACAATCAGGTATGTCCCTTAAAAAAACTGGAAATAATTCCCATCGAACTGTTAAGTTCATATATGTTGACCTTATCAAAGAACAATTCAGATCAACTATGTACCATATTAAATGTAGATAATACTTCATGAAATTAAGGCATAACAAACACTAAACTCCAAGTAGACTCTATAAAAAACAAGCGCCTAAACGGCTAACCAATTACATAAAACAAGATCAGTGCTACATTATAGTTTGTGTTCCTGTGAAGAACTAATGGCATCCAAAATTCAAAAGCTACAAAATGAGAATTTCCATTGAAAAAGGAAAAAAAAAATTGCTTTTACTGATAAAGATCAGATACAATCCCACAGCTAATGGATGTCAGAATATCAAAAACATTGGCTGCTCAATATCTACAACTGAAACTATGAACAAATGCAAACAAATACTATACACGCATGCAATGAAACAGTACACTACTTACTTTGGTTGCACTTGCTTTTCGCTGGTGTTTCCCTGGACAGTCGCAAGATTACTATTCAGCTGAAAAGGATGGAAGGGAAAATATAAATCTACATTTGTAAATACAAAATCACCAGGCAAAAGCATTTCTGAACACAAACCACAACAAATTATTAAAAAACAGGTGCAAGATAAGCTTGCAATTTCACTGACAGAATAATAGCTGAAAATTTATATTTATAATCAAAGCACAAATACAGAAATGCGAAAATTATATTCTCAATATGACACTTACATATAAACTCGGAACATCAAATTGTTAATTATGTTAGATATATTAGCATTTGATATATTATATATGGAGTTGGTGGTTTCAACTGGCACTCAGATAAATAACTTTGTTACCGACTTGTTGAGATTTCTTTTTTTGTTTAGTTGTGTAGGTTGTTGCATGGATAGCCAACTTGGTTTCCCTTTGTAAGACTATCTAATAGGCACACCACACAATTACAATGCAATTGTATTGCTTGTTTTGTGGCTTTGTTTCTGCTAAAAATCAATCGCTCAAATTTGGTATCGGAGCTAAACTTTCCAGTCGTATAAAATTTGAATAAGGATGAAGACAGATGACATTCTGGTGGACAAATTATAATTGCATGTATTCTGCTAAAGTCAGAACAGCGTCTTCTCTGGAAGCATTTCTGCCTGTCAATATCACAGCTGCAATGTCACCAAACAGAGAGGCCTCAATAATATCAGGTACCTGGAAGAAACCTTTATGCAATCCTTGCTGGGCATCAGCCTAAAATTTAAATTCAGCCCCAATGAGCAGCCCAATAAACCTATGAGGTTCTCATTCTTGGCTGCCACCATGATGAGCTACCTGTCAGAGAGAATGAGCTTCTATGCCCCACACAGCTGTTGGCAAAGAGACCAGAAAAATGGCCGATGCCTTCTATTCCATATCAGGCATGCAGTAGGCCTAAGTTTGAAAGATCTGTGGGATCATTTGATTATTTGTGTGCCAGTGGCTAGGCATTTTGAGAGTTAAGGTGCTGTGAGAAGACCGGTGCCAGCAGTGCATAGCAAAAGGTAATGGTGGACAACTTGTATTTTGAATCTTAGATCTTCCTGATGCATGTGAATGAAGAGATCAGTTGAGGCTGGAGAACCAGTTTAAGACAGCCTCCTCTACATTTTTTGTGATTTCACAGGGTAAACAAATTAGTATCTTTTGACCAAGAAAGAGTTTTCCAATGCAACGTTACCAAGTTGTGTCTAACATCAATCCAATTTGACCTGCAGAGTTTATTTTTCTATAGCATGTAAAACACAGACCAATTTAATTGTTTTTATCAACCTAGAGTCTAGTAATGTGTTTTGAATATTTCTTTTCCCCAACTCTCAAAAGTTAACTAGAAAGAATTATATTCTCTAGAGTTTCACAACCTTGATGAGATCATGTTGAAAAAATAAAGACTGTATCATAACCTAGAAGACTATGATGTGGCATAAGGAAATTTTAATGCTTTTGAAGTTGTCTATCATAGATTCATTGATTCTGAAAGTTTGAAATGCCACTATGTAAAGATCTCTAGCCAGATCTAAATTCCAATCATAAACAAATCTCTGAAAATAAACAATTCAATACAAAATGAAACATATACTGGACATAATAATCAGCCACCTACAGATAATTGAACTGATCTGGAATGTAGAGAATAACAGAAAATTGCAACAGGATTGCTGAAGATTGAATATGAAAGTAAAAACCCGAAATCATGAACTGATTGCATTAGTTGCGAATCCCGTCTACAGAGGAACCATGGGCAATTATCCCCAGATCTGGCACTTAGCTGTCTACAGCCAATTATAGCAATTCCTTCTGGTGAATGAATAATCACCCGACAAGATGTTCCTTATATGAGCTCGGGTTCCTAAATACAAGGATCAAGGATCGATATGCCTTCAACCAAGTGGAGTGATCTTCCCAAGTGAATGAAGCCAAGATTGTCGCCCTTAGCAGTGGCGCCAATCGTTGCTATCAATAGAGCGTTGTCTAGCGTGCTTCGTCCGTGATAATCCTGATGATGATCGCCTTGCGCGTTCTGATGTGGTTATATTGTATCGCACAGCTCTGAATGCTATGATACTCCCGTGTGTAAGATGGTAGCAGCAAGTGGCAATTGGGAATGAGTCATCCTAGCCACGTAGTCTCCAAACTGAACAGAATCCGTTGATCGATGCTCAAGTGATCGCCCGGCCAAAGCCGTTAGGCTCGGCCAGATCACTAAAGATGTTGCTACCTCAAAACCCGTGCGTTGGTTCTGTAAACACGTGAAACCTGGAAATGAGCAAATGTCTGAATAGTGAAAGGAATAAGCACAAATTTCCCTAGGCTTGAAGCTACACCCAATACTTGAGTGTCAATGCCAGAGCAACTACGTTCTCTGCAACCTCAACAAGACTCATGTCCAAAATCTGTGATGAGAAAACAAAGACATCTAACTCCAATAAATACAACTCAAATCTGCCAACATAAAAGATGTCGGCCACAAAAAAAAAAAAATTGAATTTAAACTTGGCGCCTCAAAGAGGTCGGTCCATAGTGAATTATTATTTATTTATTTTATTATTCATTTAATAGTGTTCAAAAACACTTTTGTCTTTCCTTCAAGTCAGCCTGGGCTCAATTCGGATGCGGGACATTACAATCCCCTCCCTCAGATTGTTGTTGGTGCTCCAGCAACCTCAAATTGTGGTGCTCGAAAATCTCCACTCCTTCCTAGGTGGCATCCTCGATGGGCAGGTTCTTCCACTTCACCAAGTATTGCAGAATGACCTTGTTCCTTAATCATTTCTCTTTCACATCCAGCATTGTCTTGGGCTTGAGAATGAGTTTTTCGGTTTCCCTCATCATCAAGGGGTGGCAACTCTATTGAGGGGGTGATTTGTAGTCCCAACACTCTCTTCAAGCATGACACATGGAAAACATTATGAATTCTACTCCCTGGAGGCAACTCAAGCTCATATGCAACCTCTCCAATCTTCCTCGTGATCTTGAATGGGCCGTAGAACCTTGGCCTTAGCTTCTCCGCTCCATTTCCCTTGAGAGATGATTGTTTGTATGGCTGCAATCTCAGGTATACCATGTCGTTAACCTCAAAGACTCTCTTAGTCCTCCTCTGATCCATGTATAACTTCTGCTAATTTTGGGCACACTGCAAATTTTCCTTCAATGAGTTCATGATATCCACATTCTACTACACCATATCTCTAGCACTTAGTACTCTACTATCTGTAAGAATCAGGTCCATGAAAGATGTAGCCTCATACTTGTAGAGTGCTTTAAAAGGGGACACTCCGATGGACATGTGATGTGTGATGTTGTAGCAAAATTCTCCGAGGTGTAGCCACTTCACCCATGCTGATTGCTGCCCTGTCACATAGTTCCTCAGATACCCTTCAATCCATTTGTTCACTATCTCCGTTTGTCCATCCGTTTGGGGGTGATAGCTAGTGCTGGGTGTCAACTCTATTCGAGCCAAACGGAAGAGTTCTTGCCAAAACAAGTTGATGAACCTGCTGTCCCTATCACTCACAATATTTCTTGGCAACCCATGAAGTCTAAAAACTTCTCTAAAAAATAGCTCTACAACTTGAGGAGCCTTAAACTCTAAAGTAATGGCATAAAAATAAGCATACTTAGTGAGCCTATCCACCACAACATAAATGCAATCTTTACATTGCACCTTTGGAAACCCCGTGATGAAGTCCATCAAAATGCTCTCCCATTTCTAATTGGGAATGGGAAAAGGCTGCAACAAACCAACTGGTAACACATGCTCTGTTTTATTTTGTTGGCACACCAAGCATTCTCTCACATGCTGCAATATGTTATTTTTCAGGCCTTTCCATGCAAAACACTCCCTTGCTTGTATGTCTTGTAAAACCCCGGATGACCAGCAAGAGGAGCATCACGGCATGCTTGAATAATTGTATTCTTGATCTTAGAGTGAGACACAAGATAGATCCATTCCTTGTAGAGAATGAGCTCTTCGACCACCCTGTACCTGTCATCGACCACCTTTCCTTCCAAAATATCATTAGCAAATGAATCCTTAGCATATTCAGTTGTAATGGCACCCTCCAATCAACAGATATATCAGACATAGCACAAAGATAAGGTTTCCTAGAGAATGCATCCGCTACCGCATTGTTCTTGCCTTTCACATATTCAATATCAAAGTCATAAGCTTGGAGTTTGCTTACCCAATTTTGCTGCCTACCATTCAAATCTCACTAATTGAGGAAGTACTTCAGGCTGTTATGATCTATCTTCACCACAAATTTCCCGCAAACCAAGTACTATCTAAATTTTGCAAAAGCATGCATGATAGCCAACATCTCGTTGTCATAAATAGAGAAGGCTCTTTCTGGTTTGGTGAGCTTTCTACTCTCATATGCAATAGGATGTTTGTTCTGCATTAATACGGCTCCAATGCCTTCACCTGAAGCATCACACTCAAGTACAAAAGGAGATGAGAAATCTGGAATGGCCAAAACAGGACACGAGCTCATTACCTCCTTGAGTCTGTCAAATGCCTGCTAGGCTGTGGGACTCCATGAGAAAGCTCCTTTCTTTGTTAAATTGGTCAATGGTGTTGCAAACTGAGAAAAACCCTTCACAAATCTTCTATAGTAGCTGCATAGGCCCACAAATCCCCTTAATTATGTCAAATTCTGTAATGTCCCTTCTCGAGCATGACTTCTTTTCTGATTGACCGTTAGCCTATTCTGGAGACCCGTAGGCTTCTCGGTGGTGAAATTAGGGTTTCTTGGCTGGTGGTTTCTTGTGCTCACGGATTGGCGTTTGAATTGCGGATTCCTTCTGGGTTTTTCGTGAGCTTTTCGGTGATGTGTTCGTTTTGGCATTCTGAGCACTTTCACGAATTTACTATTTTTAGTAAATTCTATTTCTGGCAGTGGTCCTGTTGGGTTCGGCTCGATTGACCTTCTACTTCAGTATGTTCAGTTGGATTTGCTCAATGTTGGCTTTGGGGCTTGTTTGGAGAGATAAGTTGAATTATTTTTAATAAAGGCATGTTTAATGTTATATTTTGCTGTTGACCCCCCCCCTTAGCCTAGTGTTGGAACTTAAGTTGTTTTTAAAAGGTGGCTTTTGAAGGGGTGGCGCCCCATGAGGTTATTTTATATTTTCTAATGTTCAAAAATCAATGTTGGAGAAAAGGACGCCCATCTTGGAGTTTATTGTAATTTAAAAAGTCAAATTTGCTTAAGGCAAAAAGGACGCCACTTTTGGAGGGAAAAGGAGTTACTCAAAATTTGAAATGCTGGGTTTCTAGAAGCTTCTGGACAGTCATCTCAAGTCTTTAAAAGGAGGTCTTGGTCTTCAGTTTCACTATCCAACATCTTGAGTAAAGTTATGCTGCCAAAATGGTGAGAGGATTGCTTCGAGGAATGAATGCCTCCTAGCTTGGCTCAACTTCGTGCTTGTGAGACAACACCTAGTGGAGAGGTTTGTTGTGTTTTGAGTGCATTTTGTAGTGAGGTATGCTTTGTTGAGAGTTAATGCATTGGTAGTTTAGTTGTTTGCACTTTTATGTCATTTTCAGAGGTTGCTGAGTTCATAGCTAAATTGTCATTTTCACTCATATTTCAAAAATACAAAAAGATTGCATTCTGGGTATTTCATATTTGCATTTGTCTAGGGAAGGCGCCAACATTTGTGAAGTTTCATAATTTTTAGTCAAGTACTGATTTTTATATCAGAAAATCGCCCTTCTCTTGGGGCCGTACTTTTGTACTTGCATGGGAATTTGAGAAAAAATAAAATACAGCAGTTTGGGTTGGTTTCTTGGATCTTACTTGGGCGCCCTGGTTATATGAAGCTGTTGCACTTTGTTTGGGGTCATTTGGCTGAGTATTTAGGGAGCTGTGATCATTTCAATAAGAACTCTGTGTTGCTGGTTAACAGTTTCAGACCTTGTTACAGTCATATCAGTTTGTATTTAGGGTGGTTCTTAGAGTTGAGTTGGTGTTAGACAGCCTTGGAGATCATTGAGGAAGACTTAATTAACATTGTTCTAAGTAAAGACTTCTAAATTTCTGTTATTGCAAGCGTTCTTCACATATTGTAAGCTGAACAGTAGTACTGTCAGCATTTTTAACATTCTTGCAATTTCCATGTTTATAACTGCCCACTGAATAAGTGGAAGAGGCTGGCTTGCCGCCTATTATCTTAATTTGCATTTTGTATTCACAAGTCTCCGCCATATGGTCGCCTCTTATCCATCATGGATTGAGTAGCACATGCTTGGTGTTGAGCTTTTTCCAGTATTGCAATTAGATAGGGATCCTCTGACCGAATGCTCGTCGCTCGCCGGCGCATCTCGTGGTTAGAGTTTCTTTTCAGCAATTTTCCTTTGAGATCCTCTGACCAATGCTCACACCTTGCCCGCATCGGGATCCTGGTGTACATTCTGGTTAGAGTTACTTTCAGCATCGTTTTGGTTTTCAAACTAACCTTAACGGGTGCTTGATTCATTGTAATTTGCCTTTGAAAAATTGAAAAAATTGGCCCGTATATTTCAAATTCTTGGGGGTCGCCCACTCCTAAATTGCCTTGATCTTCTCATCATCCACACTAACCCCTTGAGCACTGATCTTATGGCCCAAATATAAGATCTCAGTCATTCCAAACTCACATTTCGACATCTTGGCATAGAAGGAATTCTTCTCAAGGATATCAAGCACCTCCTCTATATGCTTCAAATGATCTTCCCATGTTTTACTGTAAATCAAGATGTTATCAAAGAAAATCAGCACAAATTTCCTTAACTGAAGAATGACTACCTGATTCATGCAAGAGTGGAACGTAGCGGGGGCATTGGTTAACCCAAACGGCATCACTAAGAATTCATAATGCCCGTAATGACACCTGAAAGTTGTCTTATGCACATCCTCATCCCTGACTCTAATCTGATAGTAGCCCGAATGTAGATCAATCTAGGAGAAGTACACTGCTCCATGTAGCTCATCTATCAATTCATCGATTTTGGGGATAGGGTAGCAGTTCTTGATTGTCTTCTTGTTAAGAGCTCTATAATCGATGCACATCCTGAGCATCCCATCCTTCTTTTAAACCAGCACCATCAATGAAGCAAAAGGGCTTGAACTTGGGTGAATAAACCCCATATCCAATAACTCCTTAATGGCCTTCTCAATTTCTTCTTTGTATATTCGTGGATGACAATATGGAGTGGTGATCACTAGTTTGGCACCCTCTTCAAGCTCTATCACATGCTAAAACCCCCTATCTGGTGGCAATCCTGCTAGAATCTCCCAAAACACTTTGCACCTTTTGATCAGGATAGCCTGAATGTCACTGGGAAATGTTCTTTCCTCCTTCGATGTACTAGTATCACTTACAACCTGCAATAACAAAGGGTCAAGAGGTTGAGGACTTAGACAATTCAGTCACTTCCATGAAGGCAAGATTGGAAAAGGAGGTAGGAAAGAAAAGAGAATACAAAAAGGAAATTGAGCGCCTGAAGGAATATATTCAGCACTTGACCAAACCTCTTAATCATGTCAATTCAGTAGCTCCTCCCTCTACTTTTGAATTCTTCGCAGGAAGCAATCAAAGATTTTGAAGAAGAAATGGTAATAGCCAGAGAAACCAAGGAGTGGATGGCAAGCAAAAGTGAAGAAGCAGCCACATTTGTGGAAAGATTAATATTGGCCTATGGACAGACTTCTTCTTTGCTTTCCAGAGTTGCAGTCATGGCGGAAGCATGGGATAACCTTCACGATGTTCAGGACAGAATTATCCTATGCCTTAGAGTGTTGAAAGGAATTCCAAAGCAGGAATTGATTGATGGAAAAGTAATTGCAGCAGGGGTTGCATATGATTTCAACACTTGGTACTGGGCATTGGTTGCATGAAGCAAAGTCTTAGAAAAAGTGAAGGCTAATGGTATCAGATTTGATGAATAGATAACAGAGATTCAGAATAAGATTTTCCTTGTAGCTGCGGATGTACTTGAGAAGGAGACCATTCGAGAAAATGATATGCAGCTGGAAAGTCTAAAGCTCAAAACTCAGGAAATTGTCTTCGTCATCACTAGACCAATCCTAAAGCAGAATTTGACTAAGGCATCGAATTTCTTGTCCATCCGAGATGCCTTCCAAAGACAGGAATTGGAATGGGAGACTGCTTTTGTCGTGTGTGCAGATGACTTGGACGGATTGGAATTCAAGGTGAATATGATGCCACATGTCACAATGGAGGAGGTTAGCCCGATGGTGTCCAGATTCATTGAACATACTGCCACTCAAGAGGATAGGATGCGCCTCCTAGAAGATAGCTCCTCGTGCAACTTGTCCTCCACACACTCGCTATTGATGTTAAATTAGGGCTTTTGTATCTTAATCTCAGCCGTTGATCTTAGATTGATCTCAGCCTTTCATTTGTTTTTCAAAACTCTATATAAACTCCCATTCTCTCATTTCATAGTGAAGAGAGTTTTATGAAATTGTTGCTTAGAGCTACTTGGATAATGAAAGTTCATGTTGCAAGTTTGCTTTGAATCCTTCTTATTATCGCGTGGTTGCATGGTTGCATATCTCCTTCAACATAGAATAAATTTAGAATAGAGTTTGATTTGCACTCTTGTTAGATGAATGAAAGATTTGATAGTATGTATTGGTGAAACTCTTGCTCATACTTTCTTTGAATGAATCATTTTTGTTCAATGTGTAAAGTTAGCCTAAGCCTATATTGTGGATGCTTTAACTTCTACTTTGAATACAATATTGTTCTATTGATGTTATTATTCATTGTATGAAAATCTTGAGCACAACCCTAGAAGATTGCACGCACTTTGTGTAGTTGTCATTCATGTGGCGAAACAAAGTGTTGTTATTGGTTTCACCTAGTCTTTACCGTCTCTTGAGTTCTTAGAAGTAGCATAAAATTTCTAAACCCTTATCCTTTTATTTTTTTTTTGAAATTCTAAAACTGAAAATCCAAAAAAAAAAGAAAAAGAGCATTTATTGTCAAATTCATCTAAGTCCTAGCTTGTGAATGAGTTTTAAGCGTAAGTCCCCCTTGTATTTCAGCATACATAACCAAGGAAGCTATCCAACATAAAGTTGCCCGTTCGCACATATAAACCTTGGAGTTGTCATGTGGTCTTTCTTGCAATCTTGGCACACGTAGTGATTTTGTTCAAGAGAGGGTAGAGTGCCCTTGACATTTTATTCTAGCGTTCAGTGAATGATAAAACATACACCAACAGAACCCCCACCTAATGAAAAAGCCTAATGGATATAAATTGCATTTCTTGGAATGTAAGGGGACTAGAGTCTCCAAATAGGAAACATGTTGTTAGAAGGTTCCTATCACAAAAGAGAGAAAAGGACTTTGTCTAATTGCAAGAAGTCAAAGCCACGGGCTTTATGCTTGAATCTAGCCTAAAGGTGATCTGGAAAGAAGCCTCCTAGTTTGTCACCAAACATGAAAAAGGGAAGGGTGGGGCTGTAATCTTGCTTGCAGATAAATGGGCACAACTTCTTGATAATTATGGGCTTTCCCCTTGTAACCGAGCCGTCTGGGTGATTATCAAGAAAAAAGAAATTTGTTTTGGAATTTGCTCTGTGTATGCTCCTAATGACTACAAGGACCGGATCTGCCTTTGGAATTGGCTTTACAGTATGCAACATATCCCTTGGATCATTGGGGGAGACTTTAATTTTGTTGAGAAAGGGGAAGACAAGTGAGGTGGCTAAGGACAAGATTGGAAAGGCAATGAGAGATTCTATTGATTAAGAATGAAATCTAAATTGAAAATTGAAGATCCTATTGAAGGCCAAAAGAAGTAATGCAAGGACATTTGGTTTACATGGTGCAACTTTTAGAAAAGAGGGAGGAGAATTTATTGCAGACTAGACATATTCTACATAAGCAAGGCCTTCTTCTCGGCCATTCCGGTGAACGATGGCTACAAAATAGAGGTAATTCCCTACTCTCTATCTGACCACCACCCAATAAGGGCTAGGTTCCATTTTAAGGAAGGTGTGGCAAAGGTTGTTGGCAGTGAAAATGGATTTTGCATCAATACCAACCTCCTCAATGACAAAGATTGGAGAAAAGCCATAGTTTCTCTCAAATTAATCAACAAATGGTTGTACTAGACCTTATCTCCCATTTAAAGATGGGAAATGAATGCAGAAGGGTGGAAAATTTTGTTCCAAACTATTGGAAAGAGGAAGACTCTCCTTCAGGATAAGCTTCTTCAAGTAGAAACTGAGGTACAAGAAAACCCCATTGATGATTTGCTAACCATGGTCAAAAACAGCCTAAGGAGGCTCCAGGGTAACAAGATACAAGGGCTAAAAGTAAAAGCCAAAATGAATTGGCTTGAGAATGGTGATAAGGGCACAAAAATTTTCTTCAGGTACATCAAGGAGAAGCATGCTAGAGAGCAGATTGATCAGATTACTGTAAATGATATCACTCTAGTGAATCAAGATGAGATAAGAGAGCATTTTTTTCAATTCTACAAGAATCTCTTTACCTCTGAGGGTGGTAGTGAGCCTAGCTCTAAGGCCAGAGATTATATAAAGAAAATTGTACCAAAGAGGATCAATGAAGAGATGGCATCTAAACTTGGGAAGGAGATCTCTAAAAATGAAGTTAAAAACGCCATTCTCTCACTCAAAGATGACAAATCTCCAGGGGCAGATGGCCTCCTAGCAGAATTTTATAAGACCTTTCTAGATTGGGTTTGTGAAGACTTATGCCTTTTATATAAGGAAGCCATTGAAAGAGGCTCACTGGGCAGAAATATCAATAAGGGGATCATTAAATTGATTCCAAAAGAAGGTGATAAGGCCTTAGTCAAAAATTGAAGACCCATTACTCTCCTCAATGTATCCTATAAGATCTTGGCTAAAGTGTTAGCTGAAAGATTGGCGATAATCCTACCCAATATCATAAACTCTACACAAACTAGCTTCATTAAGGGGAGATATATTTTGGAAAATCTTATCACTAGCTGGGAAGCTATGAGTTGGGCTAAGCAAACAGGGCAAGATGTAGCAATGATGTTACTTGACTTTGAAAAAGCATATGATAGAATTGAATGGGACTTTGTACTTTCAGTATTGGAGGCCTTTGGATTCCCCAAGTCCTTTTGTCATATGGTCAAAACCCTCTTCCAAGATGTTGTTGTACAGGTAGAAGTCAATGGAGTTCTTACCCAAGAAATTTCCCTTGGGAGATCAATAAGGCAAGGCTGCCCACTTGCACCAGCATCATTTGTAATAGCTTCAAATGCATTGCACTATGTTTTAAGAGAGAACTCAATAGTCCCAAGAGTGAAGGGCATCATTTTTCCCAACAAGAATTAACTCATAAACCTTCAATTTGTTGATGATACCTCAATTTGTTTGAGGCTAGAGGAGGATAATCTTGCAAATCTAATAGGAAAACTGGATATCTTTTGCTAGCTTTTGGGGCAAAAGTTTCCCCCTCAAAATCTTGTCTCTTGGGATGGAAAGAAGAACCTCTAGATTGGGGT
>VDFB02173373.1:0-18274 GCA_007258455.2 Sequoia sempervirens | reverse complement strand
TGTAATTTCAGGATATTAAGCATAGATAAGTATAAATACAAGGTTCCTTCTCTCATATTTTCATACCTAGCAATCTAACAAGCAATCTAAGAATCCAAGCATTCAAGTACTCAAGCATTCAAGAGTAGTTCATCAAGCATTTGGAGCCATCATCAAGATTCAAACATCATATCAAAGATCTTCTTGCATCATGTGTGTTTTTGAGATAACATTTGTGATGTAGGGTTTTGATTTAAGAAAGCAATTCAAGTCAATATCTATCAAGTAATCCATAGATTCAAGATCTACATTCAAGCTAGCCACTTCACACAAGTTTATAGATTTCACAACAAGGGTTTGGTGAGTTGCAACATAGCACTTTGTTCATTCATCATTCCCCTCCTTTATTTCATTTCATTTCAACGTTTAATTACCAACAAGGGGTTTGACCAAGGAAAACCCCCATTTACTAACAATCAACAAGTTTTTCCTTTATTGTGTTTTTGTGATTGAAGATTTAGGTTGAAGAATTGGAGATCATTTGAATTGTAAAGTTGCATTGCAAAGTTGTCATTTTCATGTAAACTCACCTATAGGGCTAGATTTGAAGTTTCTGTGGCCTTGAGATCCTCGAGAAGCAAGAAAGTGTAAACCTTTGAGCCTCGTGGACTACATCTCCTCCAGATTCCCAAATTCTAGGATTCGGACTAAGTCACTCACCTAGGGCATCTTAGTCGTCCCAAGGGTATTTTTTAGAGATTCTTTTAGATCCGGTTTCGACATCTGAAGATTCCACATCTACCCCAAAAAACAACAGTGGGACTAAGACAATAGTAAGGGCGTCATAGTCCTCCATAGCATATTTTGATAGCATTTTTGCATTCCTAGAATCCTCATCACATTTCCAGACTTCCCATGTACACATACCCTAACTTGGTGTTGCATAATTTCATCATTTACTCTCTTAATTTAGCTTACATTACTAGGTTTAATGAGCTAAATGTTAAGTTGTCTTTTCCAAGATTTTGCTTGGTGGTGAACCCCTTAAAGCTTAAAGAGGTCTTCCTTGTTGAGAATTGACTCACTTTTGAGGTTGATAGTCAATCCAATTTGGGTTCCTAGGACATTATTGAGTGGTTGAAAGAGATTAGAGGTGGGAACTCCCCCACCACATTTTCTTTCTGGTTCATTTTGGTGAACCTGACATTTTAGAGCATTCATTTTTGGATTTGGAGTCCATGAAAGTCCTAAATCTAGGTTGCATTCATTCTTGCATTGCATCTTGCATTAGTGAAAGTGCATCTAGGGTTTCTCACATTTTCATTAGTGAAAGTGCATATAGGTTGCATTTTTTTTTCTTTCTTGCATCATTCATACCTTTGCAAAACTAAAAAGTGCATTGTTACTCATCCTAATTGCATTTAGGAACATTGTTTATGCATTCAAAATTGAAAAAAATTCATTCAACTTTGCATTCAATTGCTTGTCATTAGTTACTTTTTCTTGCATTCACTTGCCCATTTTTCTACTTCTAAACATCAGCTCCCTAGGTAGGCAACTTGGGAACACTGTTAGCAACTCAAAATTTATTGTTTTTTTGAAAAAAACCTCTATTGGGATAAAAACGCCCTTCCTAGCGTCTTAGTCCCTCTATGGTTTCTAGGTCAAAATCTTGTCTCTATTGATTTCTTTTCGTTTCACTTTCTGGAACTTCAAAATCTCATCAGTAGGACCAAGACTCCCTTACTGGTGTCTTAGTTCCCATTGACTTTGAATTTCCAATTTCCAATGTTTGAAATTGCTTCTTTGTGCTTCTGTTTGCTACTTTTAGTTTTCTATTATAGTTTGCAAAATTGTTGTTATTCCAATTTATTTCATTTCAAGTGTAATTGTAAGCATAGGATATTTTCATTGCACTTTATTTTATTTACCCCTTGCATGAGCTATACTACTTGGTGTCCTACTGCTAATACTGTGGTGAGACGAAGTGTGAGACTCATGGCATCTCGCGATAAAACACTTGTTGTGGATCTTATGTTATCTAGCTCTCTTACTTCTAGTGTTGGTACTAGTTCACTAGGTATGGATCGTACCTTTGATACCTCTTTTTCTATGCCTACCTTACCTACAAGTGCTATGCAAAGTGTTCAAACAATGGTTGATCATATCCCTCAAGAAATAATAATGAAAATGCATGAAGAGCTAGCTCATTTACAAGATAGCATGAGTACTTAAAACATTTCCAACACTATTATACCTGCCATAGATAGTATTCACCGGATGATGGAAAGTGATGAAGGACTAGAAGTTGTGCGTAACATAGCTCATATATTTGGAAAACATATTCCTCCCACCACCAATGGTGCTCAAGCCTCAAACAATGTGCCAAGCCAAGGGGGAAATCAAACTCCCCCCCTTCAACTATAACCTCCATTCCCACCTATAGCAATCCTCAAGTGACCACAACGATGCAACCAACTAGTAATGTCCTTCCTACCTCACACATTTCCACTAGTTCTCCTTATACCTATGTGGTATCTAACCTTATATCTCCTCTCGTAAGCTATCCATTCACTGGTCCTTCCAACACATACACACCACCACCATATTCACCTCCATCTCAAACCACAAGCAATGATCCTTTCATTAACCACCTCTTACAAAGCCTTTCATCCATTCAACGTCAAGTCTCCACCATAACTCAAAATCAAAATGGTCCACCTTCATATTATGTCAAAAGCAACCCACTATCTTTGGATATATTGATAACTCCAATGCCACAAGGTATAGAGATCCATAGATTTGAGAAATATGGAGGAAAGAGAGATCCTGCTAATCATGTTAATGCCTTTACTACTTTATGTAGTGACTTTATCCTTGAGGACAAAATTTTGGCTAAGCTTTTTCCCTGATCCTTGAAAGACATTGCCTTGGACTTGTTTTCTACATTACCGAATAACTCAATTCATTCATTTAATGAACTTGTTGAAGCCTTTATCAACCATTTCCAAGTGCATATGGTTCCTGAAATGAGATTAGCTAATTTGATGAGATGTAAGAAAAATGAGGGTGAAAAAGTCACTGACTTTATTTCACATTACCAATCACTTTATTCCCAATTAATTAGTGTAAATATTCTCGATTCTCACCTTCGAAAGATGTTCATAGAAAATTTATAGAGCAAGATATGAGACAAGCTTACCATGATGAAATTCCCTTCCTTTATGCACTTATGCACTACCCTTCGAGATTATCAGAATTTCGTAGGTAGTTGTGAACTAAAAACCAGCTCTACCCATCCTGAAAATTCTAAATCTTCAAACCAAAACAACTACCAACCTTTCAGAAGAAAAAATAAAAGTTTCCTTCAACTAAATTCGACCTCCCAACCTACCCAACTAGTTGATACCCAAGTAGCTACTATAAAGAAGAGTAATCCTTATATCTTTGGGGATCCGCAAAGACAATTCACACCCTTACTCAACACACTTCAAAACTATTGAATAGGACAACTAAGAGGGGGGGTGAATTAGTTGTCACCATATTAAATTCCTTAATCATTTACTGGAACTAGATCCAAATATTGCATAAATGATTTATCAAGAAATGCAAAAAATGAAAGTCATCACATAAACATAGTAACACCAGATTTACATGGAAAACCCAATGAGGGAAAAACCACGGTGAGGATTAATTCACACTATAAAGAATATTAAAACCAATTACAAAAAGGCTTACTGCTTGAGGTAAGACTCACTGCCTAAAATAAGGACTCACTGTCCACAGGGCTACAACCCGGAGGGCTCACTACCACAGAGATACAAAGAAGATGGTCACCACTAGAATACAAAAGTTATGGCTTACCGCCAACAATGAAATGATAAATTACACCTTTCTTGTGCTGAATTCAATTCTAGATGAAGCTCTATAAAGGTAGTACTGTATATTAGTAATCACTCAATAATTCTTCTTTGATCACACTTATTGTCTTCGCTTGATTCACTTATTCTGATCTGCTACATCCACACACTTTTTTGTCTCTATATCCTTCTTGCATAACTTCACATCTCTTATCTTTTCTAGAGAGACACATATGTATATATATATGTATGTATCTTACTCATCAATTAGGTCGGCCAAAACATCCATAATGTATTGCGTACACTAATTCGGCCAAGATATTTAAATATTTGAATCATATTTTGTCACACGGTAGGAACTGGACCTAAAACCAACACACCAGACCACATATAACAGTCATCTTCAATGTGAAATAACTTCCAGTAAATGAGTGATACATACAGTACTGTATAGACATCAATGTCAACCTGCTAACATTAATGACAACCATTTGATGCAACCTTCAATCTCCAACACAAAACATCATGATTCAGCTATTAAACAAAAACATGCTTACCTTACCTCTTGTTCGACCTCTTGACCCTAGCAAGCTATTACCTTTGAGCTTTAGACACAATGCCTATTGTGCTTATCACCAACAAAAAAGACATGATACAAAGCATTGCAAGCATCTTAAACATCTTGCGCAAGACCTCATTGATTCCAACCATATCCAAATTGGCAGTGTGAATGACAAAGGTAATAAATTTGTAGCTCCTCCTAACCAAAACTTTCTAATCTTTACCAATCCCATGCCTAATCATAATATTTCATTCGTTAAGGCTAGTGAAACTAAGCCTGATGTGATGGACGTTGACACGAATGATGAAAACATAAGAAATAATGAACAAAATCCTATGGATGATGATGAACAAAATCCTATGGATACTAACACTAGTACACAAACAACAATATATGACTAAATAAACTACTAAAAATTGCATATAAATGACTAACTTTAGTCACGTGACTATTAGTGGCTTATTTGTAGTAATTTATAACACCACTAAATTTATGACTAAACAATTTTAGTCATTTATTTAGTCATTGATTTTAGTCATTAATTTGGTCATTGATTTGGTCATTGATTTAGTCATATTTTTTAGTCATTAATTTTAGTCACATGACTATTTTAGTAGTTTATTTGTAGTTATTTATAACATCACTAAATTTATGACTAAACTATTTTAGTCATTTATTTAGTCATTGATTTGGTCATTGATTTAGTTATTAATTTAGTCATTTATTTAGTCATTAATTTAGTCATTGATTGTTATTAACTGGTTATTTATTTAGTCATGGTGGTCATTTATTTAGTTATATATTTAGTCATTAATTTAGTCATATATTTAGTCACATATTTAGTCATTAATTTAGTCATATATTTAGTAATTAATTTAGTCATTAATTTAGTAATTAATTTAGTCATTATTTTAGTCATATATTTAATCATTAATTTAGTCATTTTTATTTACTGGTTTCTATTAATTGGTAGTAAATATAGTCATAAAATGAGTAATTTATTAAGTACCATAAATTTTATAATGCAAAACTAACATAATATTAAACTTGAACTAAAACATAAAAGAAAATAAAAATATTACATATACAAAGAAGCTACAACATGCTAGAATTAAAAGATTGATTCAACATCATGATAAATAAACGTAATGTGCAATAAAACATAATGCATCTATATATATACTGCTCTATTAATTAAAATATAATCATGAAATGAATAATTTATTAAATACCATAAATTTTATAATGGAATACTAACATAATATTAAACTTGAACTAAAACATAAAAGAAAATAAAAATATTACATATACAAACAAGCTACAACATGATAGAATTAAAATATTGATTTAACATCATGATAAATAAAGATAATTTGCAAAAAAATAAATTAATGCAAATATATATATATATATAAAGAGAGGAGAGTATATATATATATATATATATATGGAGAGGGTAGGTAGAGGTATAAGGGAGACATATATATATATATATATATATAAAGATGTCAAAGTTGTCTAAGAGTATATATGCAAATATAATAGAGAATGTCAAAGTTGTCTAAAAGTTTCCAACTCTTTCAAATACACCATGATAATTAAGATCCCTAAACAACACATTCAAAATACTGCATAAAGCAATGAGCAAAGATGTCTAACATTAATTAACTAGTACATGATAAACATGTTCAACTATGCCATTTTCTAAAAATATTTTAGTGGCCATCATGTGAAGGTTCCCTCTTTCTCTTTCAGATGAACAACTCCATCTATTTTGTCTTCAAGTTGACTCCCTAACTTTATCCCCTTTTCTGAATTTATCAATACATTTTTGCAAAAAAGAAAAAAAACACATTATATTACATAGGTAATGATTACCCTTGTTTGCATAATAAAACAACCATTACTTACATAAATAGTACTTGCATGTGTGTGTTAAAATAGTTGAAAAGGAATTTTCAAAAATAATTGTAACGCATCAATCTAATTTACTTCAAAAATAATATAATGTTAATACAGCTTCATGCTAACTGTGGATACAAAAGACTACAAATATAAATACGCATACTCCCCGCGAATTTAATATGAGAACTAACATAACCCATATGATTCAAAAATTAAAAAATTGGAATTTAAAAAGTTGTGAAACAAGAGATAAAAATCATTTTGAAATTGAAAGGTACTTCCATGGGCCTAGAGATATAAAAAGAGAAAATAAAATGAAAGAGTCTAACTGAATGAATTGCAAAAATATCATGTAGTTTATATCTATATCTTTGATTTATCACATTGTACAATCTTTCAAACTCAAAGCTAATACTTCACTGTATAACTAATAACTAGATGCTGATAGATACAAAATTTCAATTACAATAATATAGTTTTTACAAATTCAACCTAAGTATTTATGTAATTACTTCACATTGCATAACTAATAACTAGGAGCAGCTGCCAATTGCATTTGCTTGTCATGGCATTCTGTGAGACCACATTTCTTTGAGGTATTTTTTCAAATAGTTCACTGCCTTGTCTATGCTACCACATTTTCCATACATGTCTACCAAAGCATTTTGTCAAATAGTTCATTGCCTTGGAAAAAATCTATCAAAAGCATAGTAGTAAGCATGAGACCATAATAGTATGAGGCTCCATAAATCTTTCCCCGTCCCTAAATAAATATTGGCACTATTGGCATAACAATGCCTCACTGGCAGAACCCCCATTATAGCCTCATTGATGGCCCAATGAAAGCAGCTCATAACCGGCATTGGTGTAATAATACCCTATCGCGATCAATCCCGGCTTCCCCAATAGACCATACAACATCAACAACAAAAGTGGGCGCCATTATGACAATACGAACATTGTTAAACAAATCGCTTGCATTCCCGGTTTTGGCCTAATATGCTACATGGATTATCAAGTGCATAATGTATATTGGTGGAGTTGGGGTGCATTGGGGTGACGTTATCTAGCGTCCTGCCTATAGACCTAAGGAAAGTTTTTCATTGGTGGAGAAGGTGGCTATTGGTGGAATAAGAATCACAGTCTCACCGATACGGGGATAATGATTATTCTAACTAATGTGACATCCCAAGGCATCATTGAGATATTTGAAATTAATGTTCTCCCCCAATGACAAGACTGAAATAGGTGGTGCATTTAGGGAGCTCTAAAATGGAGTACTTGTAGGTTTCAATTCTTGAAGTGAATGAGATAAGTGTGCGGAGTCAAGTGGAGGCAATGACTGATGTATGCCGAGCATTTATGGAAAGGAATGTGAATGAAGTTATTAAATTATTTTATTTCATTACTTCATTATATTCTCGAGGCATTACTTACTCGATGCTCCTCTATTGTGGCAAAAAATAGGTGTGAAAATGGCGTACAAGAGGTGGTGGCTCTATCACTGTAGAGGTGATGGAAGCTAGTTTCATGCTTAAAACAAAGAAACAACTCTCACACTTTTATGGAGAACCATCGGTAAAGAGACTGATGGGGTGTTTCCTGTACAATGATGAATGATTAGTGTAGTCAGTGCAACTAATTCTAGGAAGAGGATTCAGCCAGCTCACGCACAGGTACAAAACTAATTTGGAAATTTATTTTCTCATAATGGCTTGGGGCTTAGATTTGGAAGATTTGATTGAAGTTGTGAAAAATGTTATGAAGACATTGGTGCATAAGGATTATCTGAACAACTTGGACTCACTATTGGAATGGAGGATTCTGAGAGTTGGGATGGATATCAGTGAGGGAATTGAAAGCAAAGAGGATGATGAAACATTCAAATACCTACCCTTTGTGAAATGGCCAGAAGGAAAACATAAAGCCAGATGGAGAGAGGGAGCAACACGCGGGTGGGAGGCTCTGAAATTGATTATAGAATTAATAGAGGTTGAGGTAGTGGTAAAGAAGGAAAAGGTTGAAGTGAAGTGGCTGAAGTTGGAGTAGCTGGAGAAGTTGGAGCAGCGACCTCAAAGGAAGAGGAAGAAGAATGAGACCTCTATGAAAACTATGGTGAGTAGCTTGTCTACAACTCTATAGTTAACATAATCCTTTGCCATGAATTTGAGTTTTTTGGTTGTCTGTAGTTAGTTTTTGGGGTTTTTACAAAATTGTGGGAAACGAAAAGGAGTTTTTGGTTTGTAGGGTAGTTAGTAGTTATTTGTAAAAGACGATGAATGTAATTTTTAGTGAAAATTTTGATTATGAAATAGTTGTTAAGTATTGGCAATGAAGTCACTAAAGATAAACTGTGAATTTTGAAAATAATGAATATATAAACTCTCCAGCCATACAACTATAATCTAAAAAAGTATTGTAAATAAGGAAATTAATAGTTTGAATGTAAGTAATTTATGTCAATTGTCAAACATTAATATTCTCCAGTTGTCACCTAAACCTGATTTAATAAGTAATAAGCACTTACTGGTAATCATGCCTGCCCACCAAAGTGGCTCATATAGCTAAGAATAACCTCCCACTCTTGCAATAATTTTTTCATGGTCACTGTTAGTATGTAAAAATAAATTTGGAATGAACAGATTTGTAAAGATAGAATAGAATTAAGACTCTAAAGAAGCTATTTTCACATTGTAGCTTTTTGACAATCCAACATGACATTGAAGCTTAGTGTTTGATTTTTTTTCAACACAAAAACAAGAACTAACCCATGGGATAGAACACTAAAATCAATTTGTTTTTCAAAATAAGTTAGTATACTCAAATGTGAAAGGAGATGAAAGCATAATCAAAGAAATGTGTTAAAAGGGAACCTCCATTTATGTACAGTGCAGGTGGCAATTGTCTAAATTTTGAAGTTCAATATTGAAATTTTATTTAAAATTGAAATATAAATGTCCTTATTTGATCAAAAGTAACTAGTAGATAAAGCTAAGTAGTTCAAGGTATTCACTATCATGTTTACACATTCCCTAAGTATCTACTAAACCAATAAATCTTGTGTAGAATGTATATATTTCTAATTTTAAGATCATATTTATAGTCATGGAGAGTTACATGAGGTATAGGTCAGGTCTCTAGTTAATATATAATTGGTGCAAATCTAAGGTCTTAAGTTGTCCTGCCCAATAATCTTTATTCCAATCTTTAAATGACATAAAAGATTGAGGCTTATCCTTTGTTGTTCTCAAATTCTCAATCAAACCATCTTAACCATATCATACTAAAATTCTATTGTTAGGACCAAAAAATGTAAGTTTTGAGAGTCCCACTCAATCTCAGGGCCAAAACTATAATATCTAGCTTAAAACAAGTATAGACCAAAATATTCAAATAGTATAGTGATATCTTCAATAAAACCCTAAGTACTTAAATCCTTCCATGGTTTTTTTTTGATGTAATTAAATTATCATAGATGATCTAAAAGGTCAAAGGGCCTTCATTTTTCTTGTAAGCCATAAGCCCTAAAAACAAGTTAGTAAATCATCAAGGTAAATACATGACTGGAACATGGGTGAGGTAATAGTCATCAAAGTGATTACATGAATGTAACAAGTGTGAGGTAACAAAAGGAATTATACCTCTATCCTCATCACCGAAATCAAGATTTGAGGAAAGTGGAGGAATGTAGTCTACTCACTTCTTCTGCACAACAAACTTTAATCTATACTTTCTTTATAAATTTTCTAAAAAAGAATGTCATATGACCACCAAAATAATTTCAACTATCATAGTTATATGATTTGTCATCAACACCATCTCATCACAAAACCATCAATTATAATTTAATCCTGATTGAGGAAATACATACCCAGTACATCCTCTTCAATACAAGGAAGGTGAGCTCAGTCACTTGTTCAAGCCAACAAGTACTCCACAACCTCTATCCTCCTAGCAAGTAACACCCCTTGAGTTCTCTCAATGGACCCTTCTTCCCATCAAGCTTCAATATGATGGAAAGTTTTTGATGCAAATCAATTTGGCTTTGAACAAATCATCACAAAACAAGCTAATTCAAACAACCAACTGATTCACAAAACTCTTCCAAATCACTCTTTTGCAAAAACTCTTCAACACATCTAGTAGGTCTATAGACCCAGATTTTTGACTTTATCTCACAATGAACCACTCAACAATCAATCAACAATTTTTAGATGGGAAAACTCTCATCTAACCTATGTAACTAAAAACCCTCACTTTACACTAGCTTGGGGTAGGGTTTATTGAAAAATGACATTACCAACCTCTCACAGCTCTTCCACCGCCTCCAACACTCTTCATTATGCCTGCACATGCTTACAATATGAATTGGTCAATCATGACCTTATTAATGACTTCTAGACTCAAAACTCAAACTGACCTAAGACCTCCATGAATCAACATTTCATAGTACCTGCTCTGTACGGAAAAAATGTTTGAATTCAAAGAAATAGAGTTTGTCTGTGAGCATAATAAGTCGTAAAATCAAATATATTCTTTTACATTTCCATGTATTGTATTGCAGTAAACTCTTTATGAAGGTTCAACTAGGGTTTCCAATTCTTAATTGGTATGCCCCTCTAGATTCCGGTGCTAAATCCATGTAAGACTCTTAAATAGTGTACATACCAACCTTCACTTTACTATCACAACCACCTCTGTTAATGTTTTCCCCCTCAATCCATCATAGTACCATTACCAAGAGTCACCCAGCTACTTCTAGTATATGATGCTTGCACTAGGGCAAGAGGCATACCTGGTTCTGGAACCACGTCATAGAGGTTTTCTGTGGTCAGGTAAAACCCCACCTTGAAACCCCAAACCATATAAACTCAGTGCTCCATGGGGACCCGTCCCCTACCTTGGTACCCCCGTCCCCATCCCAGAAATTTTTCGGGGACTTGGGGGACCTAGAAACTTCCCCCTACCTTTGCATCTAACAATGACACAAACTTGAGCTCCAATTTTGATACAGACCTACCAGTTGCATCTACTGATTAGGGATAGCCATATATTTTCTATGTTTTCGTCATTTTATAGTTGAAACTTGAAGCCTTTGGGAATTTTTTTATAATTCTTATTTAATATGTATGCACATTGGCAATAAAATAATTTTAATTTTGTTACTTTGTTTGTCAATTCTTATGTGAAATATCAATTCAAGTCTAATGTTATGTATTAATCTTCTACAATGCCTATGATGAATGCTTTATCAATGTTCTAATATGAATATTTGAAATTTCTCTGTACTTTTAAAAATTTACCTATTTTTTATAGCCGTCCCCTACCATCCCCTAAAAACTGACCCAAAAGTACCCCCATACCAAAAACACGTCCCACCATCCCCTGTTGTCCCCGTCCCCGAAACTTGGGGGAGAATAGTATAAAATTGATTTTATGAAAAAAGACATTCAGTCATACAGGAAAATATGACTCTACAACATTGAAAACACCAAATAACAACTATAGGAAAAACTAGCTTAAGTAGACAATATATGCAAGATGTGGAATTGTAGACAAAACACTTGAATTGTTTGATAGAATGCCTCAAAGAGATGTCATCTCATGGAATGAAATGATTGATTGTAGAATATGCACAAAATGGATGTTTCAAGGAACCTCTTGAGATCTTTGAATTAATGAAGCACTTTGGAACACATCCTAACATTGTAAGCTTTGTTTGGTTCTAGGTGCATGCACCATGCAAGTTTAGTGGATGAGGTTTGCACATACTTCACATGTTAGTAACCCTTATTGCATTACAGTTTACATATATAGTTGATCATTAGGTGTGTATGGTTGATCAACCATTCATATTTTTAGTTGGATCCTAAAAATGCTGCAACTTATGTTCTCTAAAACATCTGTATGAGGTTCAAATAGTAAGGATATTGATGAAAGATAGAGAAATTAAAAAGATACCTGGATGTTATAGTTGGATATGATTTGGTAGAAAATATAAGGAAAGATGGAACTGTAGACAAAACACCTGAATTAGTTTGATAGAATGCCTCAAAGAGATGCCATCTCATGGAATGAAAATGATTGATCAAGAATGTGTACAAAATGGATTTTGCATGGAACCTCTCAAAATATTTCCTTGAAATTAATGGAAGCACTTTTAAAACACATCCTAATACTGTGTTTCTTTTCTTGGTTCTAGGTATGAATGTGTTTAGTGGATGAGGGCTGCACATACTTCACACATCAGTAACCCTTATTGCATTACAATTTAAATATATAGTTGATCATTAGATGTGCATGGTTGATCAACCATTCATATTTTAGTCGATCCTAAAATGCGAACTTATGTTCTTCCTCTAAAACATCTATATGGGATCCAAATAGTAAAGAGATTGATGAAATATAGAGGAATTAAAAAAAGATACTTGATGTTAAAGTTGGATATGCTCTAGTAGAAGATGTAATATATGCAAGATGCGGGAATCATAGACAAAACACTTGAATTGTTTGACATAATGCCTCAAAGAGATGTCATCTCATGGAATGAAATGATTGATTACATAATGTGCACAAAATGGATTTTGTAAGGAACCTCTCAAAATATTTTCCCAAATTTGAAGATCTCTAATGTTTGAGGCACGTTTTTCCCAAAACAACTTGACACATTTTCTACCCATGCCCTGTTGTTATTTATCACCATTTTGCTTCAATTTCCTAGCTCTAAACCAAATCATGATGATCAGAAAATCAATCCCAATCTTCTAAGTACACTTGTCTTCATGTTGGGCTATTTTAAACAAGATTTGATTGAGTTTGAAACACCCATTCAGCTCTATTTGGTTCCAAACAAAATTTTCCATATCATCTGAAACAAAACCCTTGAATTCCATCTGCTTCATTCTAACCATCGCGGGAACCAGATCCTCACACTGATGAAAAAATAGAACCATCAACGCATCGCTGGAACCAAAAGACACCTTTGACTGATAGACCAATAAGGTGGGTCAGTCAGTTCCATTTTCTGTAATGTGGTAAGAGTCATACAGGTAAACACTATGTCAGGCTGGGGAACTCTTCTTGGAGGTTCTAAACAATTTTCCTCTTTTTTATAAGACTATGTTGGTTGTGCCAACTAAATCACAGTTGTTTGGTGGGATTCCAAACCCAGACAATGAGGCGCAGTTGTGGAAATCTCATAGAGAGAAGCTACAAGCTACAATGATGATTTTTTTGAGCAAATTTATATCAGAGTCTTGCTTAGCGTGGCTTAAGACATGTGCAGATGATATTCTCTCTGCAGATAGGATTGGGGGAAAGTATTTGCTTGATCTTGTGAAAAGTGGCAAGGAACTTGCGGAGAATGAGACATTGATCAGAGAAACATTGGATAGTCTGGATACATTTGAAGGGAGCTTGGAGTGGCTAAAAATGGTTTTTGGTTCAAATGTTGAGTTTCCATGCCAATGCGTGTGTGAGATTGTTTTGAAGAACTCAAAGAGTCTATGGGATGAACTTTTTGAAAGCCTATTTTTTAGTAGGATGAAACAAATAATAGCTGATCAATTTGCAGATCTGCATGAGAGAGTTAAGGTTAGTAAATGCCTTGAAGCCATAGTTACATCTGTGGAAAGTTACAAAGATGTTGAAACTCATTTGCACAAATTAACTACTAGTGAGGGCTGGTTTGTCAAGAGAGGGGACCTAAGAAGTGTCAATTTACTTGGGTTGAGTTTTAGATTTATGATGACAAATGATGAAATTTGGTTTGGTCACCTTAACTTATTTTGGGCCCGAGGTTAGTCCGAATAAAAGATACCATAGATGAGGGTCGAATATTCTGGAATACCTCCTAAGTTTTCTTCATGCACATAAATCTCCTTCAAGGATAAATGATTTAGCACCTTATTTGCAAGAGAAATGCTTCCATTTTATCTCAACATTGATTGTTGAGATTGAAGAACATCTTGCACATATTTCATAAGCTCTCTATCAAGAAATGAAAAATGAGGAGATGCTAGAAAAAATGAACAAGGAGACACTAGAACCGATAGTTATAGTGGAAAGGGAACTTTTCTTAGGAAGGCTTTTAGTTGCTCTTAGTTTTCATTCAACTTCCCTTCCACTAGTTCTTGGCTCATCTCAACTCTAGTTTTTCAAGAACAAAGCTTCAATTTGAGGGAAAGGATCTTCAACTTTTAGATACTCCAGTATTGATTTTGATTACCCTCTTCTAGGCAGTTCACGGAAGACAAATACTAATGAGAGGGTTGGTTTTGAAGCCTAAATCATAGGATAAAAATAATAGCACCAGATTGAATAAGGCAGGAAAGAGCTATGCACAATATTTGTATCAAAGCTCATAGCATGTGGATATTGTGGATAAGCTGAAGATTTTAGGCATTCTCACAAGAGATCTAAGGGAGGATGATTCTTTATCCATGAAAACTCCTTTGAAGGCTTGTATTCTCATTTGCATTGCATGATACATTTCTGTGGCTTATGGAGTTGGTTTCATTTCCATGATTCATCTAATCATTGATCTCTTCTTGTAGTTTTCATGAGATTTCTTCTAGTTCTGATTTAAGTCATCATGGTTTATATCTAGATATATTAATAACCGAATAAGAATAAAGCATCTAGAGTAAAGAGCCACATTTTATTCTTTGGAGTCACTTGAGCTCTTTATTGCCTAATAAATGGAAAAGACTAACATGTGCCCTTTCAAGCCCCTTCCAGTCCATATTAACCATGGAGATGTAATCTGTAAGCATGCAAAAAAGTATCAAATGGGAGCCAAAAGGTTAGAGATTTTCATATGGCCTATGAATCAACTCTTGTTGTTTTTATATGAAAATATTGTTGTTTGTTTTCTATTTATAATATCTATTGGTGTCATTTGGGAACTCCTATTTTTGGGAATTTAGTAAGAGTTCTCAAACAAAGTAGGATGACATCTACTATACAACTAAACATTTAAATGAAATTTGAAGCATGATTTTATTTAATTTTTAATTTTCTTCCTTAAGACAGCCTCATAAAATGCCCTTTTCTGATTGTATATCAAATTTCCTACTGCTTCTTTTCTTTTACTATTGTAAGTCGCAATTTTAATGTTGTATGCTTGCTCTGTCTCTTGTAGTTTTTTGTTCCATGATTTCAAGGCTTACCATTTATTCGTCTGTGATTTGTAGGGTTGGGAAGAAACTAAATTGAAATAAGAGCATGAGGGTGAAGGAGGTCAGCTAGAGTTAGGAGTTGGTAGGAATTCCTTGAATCCATAGTTACATCTTTGGCAATTTATACAAGATGTTGAAATTATTGCACAAATTAAGCTACTAGTGAGGGTTGAGAAACTGTCAAGAGGGGACCTAAAAAGTATCAATTTGCTTGGGTTGAGTTTTAGATTTGTGATGACAAATGATGACTTGACTGGTTTGGTCGCCTTAACGCTTATTTTGGAATAGAGGTTAGTCAAATAAAGGATACCATAGATGAGGGGTCCAAGAATATTCTGGAAGACCTCCTAAGTTTTCTTCATGCACATAAATCTCCTTCAAGGATAAATGATTTAACACCTTATTTGCAAGAGCATTGCTTCCATTTCATCTCAACATTGATTGTTGAGATTGAAGAACATCTTGCACATCTTTCATAAGCTTTCTATCAAGAAATGAAAAATGAGGAGATGCTAGAAAAAATAAACTAGGAGACACTAGAACCGATAGTTATAGTGGAAAGGGAACTTTTCTTAGGAAGGCTTTTAGTTGCTCTTAGTTTTCATTCAACTTCCCTTCCACTAGTTCTTGGCTTGTCTCAACTCTAGTTTGTTGAGAACAAAGCTTCAGTTTGATGGAAAGGATCTTCGACTTTCAGATATTCCAATACTGATTTTGATTATCCTCTTCTAGACAATTCTAGAAGAAAAATACTAATGAGAGGAGTTGGTTCGAAGCCTAAATAATAGGATAAAAATAATAGCACAAAATTGAATAAACTGAGAAGAACTATGCACAATATTTGTATCAGAGCTCATAGCATGTGGATATTGTGTATAGCTGAAGAGATTTTAGGCATTCTCACAAGAGATCTAAGGGAGGATGATTCTTTATCCATGACAACTCCTTTGAAGGCCCATATTCTCATTTGCATTGCATATTTTTCTTGTTGTGGTTTATGGAGTTGGTTTCATTTCCATGATTAATCTAATCATTGATCTCTTCTTGCATTTTTCATGAGATTTCTTCTAGTTTTGATTTAATTCATCATGGTTTATATCTGGATATATTAATAACCAAATGAGAATAAACCATCTAGAGTAGAGAATTACATTTGATTCTTTCAGTCACTTCAAACTCTTTATTTCCCAATAAATGGAAAAGACTAACATGTGCCCTTTCAACCCTTCCAATCCATATTAATCATGGAGATGTAATTTGTAAGTATGCAGAAAAGTATCAAAGGGAAGCCAAAAAGTTAGATATTTTCATAGGGCCTATGAATCAGCTCTTGTTGTTTTTATATGAAAATTTTGTTGTTTGTTTTTTATTTATAATATCTATTGACATCATTTGGGAACTCCTATTTTTGGGAATTTAGTAAGAGTTCTCAAACAAAGTAGGATGACATCTACTATACAACTGAACATTTAAATGGAATTTGAAGCATGATTTTATTTAATTTTTAATTTGATTCCTTAAGGAAAACTCATAAAATGCCCTTTTTTGATTATATATCAAACTACCTACTACTTCTTTTCTTTTACTGTTGCAAGTCACAATTTTAATGTTGTATCTTTGCTCTATCACTCTGTAGCTTTGTTCCAGATTTGAAGGCTTCTTACCATTTATTAGTCTCAGGATTTGGTGTATTGGGGAAGAAAATAAATTGAAACAAGAGCATGAAGGTGGGAGGTCAACTAGAGTTAAGGTTGGCAAATGACTTGAGTTTTCATAGTTACATCTTTGGAAAGTTACAAAGATGTTGAAACCCATTTGCAAAAATTAACTACTAGTGAGGGTTGGCTTGTCAAGAGAGGAGACCTAAAAAGTGTCAATTTACCTGGGTTGAGTTTTAGATTTATGATGGCAAATGATGAAGACTACTTTGGTCACCTTAAGAATTATTTTGGAACTGAGGTTAGTCAAATAAAAGATACCATAGATGAGGTTTCCAAGAATATTCTAGAAGACCTCCTAAGTTCTCTTCATGAACATAAATCTCCTTCAAGGATAAATGATTTAGCAATCTTATTTGGAAGAGAAATGTTTCCATTTTATCTCAACATTGATTGTTGATATTGAAGAACATCTTGCACATCTTTTAGAAGCTCTCTATCAAGAAATGAAAAATGAGGAGATGCCAAAAAAAATGAATAAGGAGACACTAGAACTGACAGTTATAGTGGAAAGGGCACTTTTCTTAGGAAGGCTTTTAGTTGCTCTCATTTTTCATTCAACTTCCCTTCCACTAGTTCTTGGCTTGTCTCAGCTCTGGTTTGTCGAGAACAAAGCTTGAGTTTGAGGGAAAGGATCTTCAAATTTTAGATATTCCAAGACTAATTTTGATTTCATCTCTTCTAGACAGCTTATGGGAAGAAAAATAATAATGAGAGGGGTTGGTTTGAAACCCTGGATCATAGGATAAAAAAATAATAGCACTAAATTGAATAAACTAGAAGAACTATGCACAATCTTTGTATCAGAGCTCATAGCATGTGGATATTGTGGATAACTGAAGAGCTTTCAGGAATTCTCACAAGAGATCTAAGGGAGGATGATTCTTTATCCATGACAACTCCTTTGAAGGTCTGTATTCTCATTTGCATTGCATATTTTGTTTATTGTGGCTTATGGAGTTGGTTTCATTTCCATGATTCATCTAATCACTGATCTCTTCTTGTAGTTTTCATGAGATTTCTTCTAGTTTTGATTTAATTCATCATGGTTTATATCTGGATATATTAATA
>VDFB02173372.1:0-53220 GCA_007258455.2 Sequoia sempervirens | reverse complement strand
GAGAGAGAGTCGGAGAGAGAGTGGGGGAGGGAGGAAGAGAGTGGGAGAGGGAGTGAGAGAGTAAGAGGGAGTGAAAGAGAGTGTAAGAGGGTGGGATAGAGTGGGAAAGAGTGGGAGAGAGAGGTAGGGAGGGAGTAAGAGAGTGGGAGAGGGTGGGATAGAGTGGGAGAGATTGGGAGAGAGGGTGGGAGAGAGGGTGGAAGAGATTGGGAGAGAGTGGGAGAGATTGGGAGAGGGTGCAAGAGAGTGGGAGAGAGTAAGAGAGAGTGAGAGAGGGTAGGAGAGAGGGTGGGCGAGGGTGGGAAAGAGTGGGAGAGAGTGGGAATGAGTATAGACAAAGAGACAAAATAAATCTATAAAAAAACCAACTTTCTCATAATGTGAGCGCGTTTTGAAGAATTATAGACATGAACGTTTTAGCAAGAATGAATGAGTTTCATTTTTTTTTCTTTTAACATGTATTAACATGAGAGCGTTATAATGTGCTCATTGTGGCCGAGCCTCAGGCTCGACACACAAAAATATAACGTGAGTGCGTTATAACGTGCTTGCATTATGGGCTCATTGTGGCCGAGCCTCAGGTTCGACACACAAAGCTATAATGTGAGCATGTTATAACATGCTCGCATTATAGCTTTTCAAAACTTTTTTTTGAAAGTGGCCACAAATTTGCTACCCATCTCCATGCACCTGCCCCCTAACAAATATTTTTAGAGTTTACATATCTTGTCTTGGAATGTCAATTCATCTAGGTACTTTTATGATCCATCCAGTTTATCAATTTGATTTCATGCTTTCACTTTTCTAGGTTTCACAGTGAGTTTGCATAAGCATTTGCATTTCTCCCTTTTGAAGCTTCATTTAATGGTGAACCCCCATCCAATTATCCAGGGAATTCACTAGCCATTCCTCAATCAAGTCACTTGGTTGAGGGATCTAGTTTCCTAATAAATTAAAGTGTGAAATAGGTTCAATTCCATCTCCCAAAAGGTGGAACCTATTTCCCTTTTGTTCAGGTACAAAGTTAGGCTTAAACGAGATAGTTAGGTAAGGAATTAAAGATTAACAAATAATATAGTTTTAGGATGATACAATTAGTTGGAATCTAGATAAATGACTTCATAGGGAAAATGCATAGATTTAGTTGAGCACGAAGAATGGTTTGAATAACAAAATAGGAATAATTTTGAATAATTTTATAATTTATGTTGGGTTGCTTAAAACCCACCCACTCTTTGAGATGAATGTAATAGATCTTTAGGTTCAAGTTTTTAATCTTATGATAATAAAATAATAGTATAGAAAAATTTAACTACATCAAAGAAGGATTGAGGAGTGGGAATTACAAAATTATAAGATTAATTTAGGTAATAAAATATCAAGATGATAATTTTTTATATTGAAGGAAAATTGAATGAAAGTACTAGTTCCTTTCTCAAAATTTCCATAACATATTCTATTTCTATCATTTATAGTGACTAGATCAATATTATTAGGATAGAAAATACCAAGATTATATTTTCTAATAACATCTTATATGGAAATATGAAGCATGAATCTAAGCATGTGAGACCAAATGGTTTCATTGAGTACAAATATAAAATCTTTTTTCTATTTGATTGTAATATGAAATAGAATATTTTGGATGTTTTCAAATATTGACATATGGTGAGACACTATATTTTACAAGATTTGTAGAGAAGGAAGGGATTTGTTCTCAAGGAAGTGTTGTAGGTAGGATTCTATGAAGCATATAAATGAGTACCTGAGCTACCATCAACATGAAGGAAAACATGTAATTATTTTTTCCCCATCTAGAGTGGAAATGTTTGTTAATATACCTTATCTCAAATCTTCCTAATATACATCTGTGTTTGTAAAAATTATTTACTCCCCATCTAGAGTAGAATGGTGAATATGTGGCTAGCAAGATTTTGAGGGAGTGTGTTATAGGAAATAAATCAAAAATAGCTCAAATGGTTTCATATGGGAGAATATCACTACACTATTTTAAAGTATTTATCCTTTGGTATGGGTTTTTCATGATATTACATTTTTTATGATGAACTAACTTGTATTGTTTTAGTGTTTGCATATACTAGAGTGCTAAGCATATGGGTAATAGACAATTTCATTATTATCAGGGTAAAAATTTTGAGAATGGATCCATAAAAATTATTGGGTTCATTGAGGTAACCTATCAACAAAGAATGTTATGAGGAAAGAATCATGGAACTTTAAAAAAAAATTAAATTAAATTACTTGAGGACAAGCAATTTTTAGAAGGATGGACTTGTAATATTTCATTTTCAATAATTTTTGTATGTGGACCAAGAGGCCATTTTTTATTTTTGGTGAATTAAGATTGTTAGAGCCCTATCTCATAGGCTTGAAATTTTTGAATGGAAAGAAGTTTAAGTGTCAAAAGGTTCTATTTTTTACTAATTTTATGAGAAAAAATCCAAAAGTGAAACAAGGCCTAGGTAAAATATTTAAGCCACTCAAATATTCTATTTTTTCCTAAGTTTATGATCTCACAAAATTGTTGAAGGTGCAACAAGGCTAATGGAAAAGGTTTAAGGATTTCAAAAAAAAAAATTCCTAAATTTTCCAATTTGTGAATTTCCTAAAGGTGCAACAAGGTTTTAATTTAAATCACTAACTTTACTAATTTTCCAAAAGTGTGAAAGTGTGACAAGGTTGACAAGTTTGCTAGTTCACCAAAAGTGCAAAAGTGGGACAAGGCTGATAGGTTCACTAGTTCATTGAAAGTGTGAAAGTTTGGCAAGGTTCACACATTCACCAATATACTAAAAGTGTGAAAGTATGACAAGGTACACAAGGTGATGAGTTCATTGAAAGTGAAAAAATGTAATAAGGTTTGTAGGTTCACTAGTTCACCAAAAAGATTGACATAGTTTATAAGAGGTTGAATACTCTAACAAAGAAGAAAATGTTACTAATTTCCTAAGTTTGTAAACTCACTGAAAGTGCAACAAATTTAGAAAAATAGGAAATTCTTGATCTACATGAAAAAGATAAATCTAAACTTAAAGTGGAAAAAGGAGTACCAATTTAATTGATTGGTGATTCAATAGCTACCTATGAACTTTGAATGATTTAAGCCACTTGTTATAATTTGGTTCATTACCAGCCATATATTTTAGCTATTTAAAGAGTGAATGGGCTCCTTATGGATCTAACTTACATTCTACACCAAAATTCTTATCAAAAAAGTTATGAACACTCAGATTTAAGAAATTAAATTTGAGGATGAAAACCCTTAGGGGTGCTATAGATTAAAGAATGAAAACACTTTTTTTTCAAGGATCGCAAGATAAAACCCCTTTGCTTCTATATGAAAATCTCACTCCATAGTTGTGAATGAGATTGAATGAAATGTAATCCTATCTATTACAAGTTTGTGTATTTTATAATTTTGATGTGGATTTAATCATAGTAGTTTCTATGGGTTGTTATTGTTAATGTAAAAGCTATCCCTACTTTTGTTATAAAATAATTTAATATATTGTATACTTCATTATAAATAAATAAAAATTCTAGAATCAATATTTCATTTATTTTCTTTAGTTGTTAATCTAGGTTATCAGTGTTCATGTAAAATTTTTGGAGACTAGGTTTTTGTAATATCTAATTAAAATTTGCAAATCTAAATTTTATTTGTCAAAATTATTTATTGGATGTATTATGCTCAAGTATCCCTCACAATCCACAAGCACATAATTTGCATTATCAAATCACTCATCCATCAACAAATCAGGTACTCGACTATTAAGAATACATCAAATTAGCTACTCAATAATCCAAATTTAAAAAGTGTTTGCAATTCATCCATCAAATCAGGTACATGGCTATAAAATAGTGAATAATACATAAAATTTAATCAACAAAAACTCACAATTTGACCTTCGATATTCTCCTTATCTTTGTTGAGAGTGGAAATGCACCTAGCCTAGTTTCAAATAATTCTCCTATTCTGGATTCAATAGCACCTAAAATCTTGTCATTTAGATTAGATATAGAGAATTATATTCTCCTCACTAGTTTGTAATTAATTTTTTTTCTTTCCAACATTGACTATTGTGAGATATGAAAGCTACCCATTAGCATGGGCACCAACAGTTTAAGTTTGTGTACATATAGCGTTGAGAATTTAAAGACAACATCTTAGACATGAGATATTGATCAAAACTTACAAAAAAAATGAACTCCTTTCATATGAATCAGCTCAACTAAGAAATCAACTTTTATAAATCATAAAGAATCAACAAATTGACTTAAATTATCAACTTCAAGCAAAATTATATTACATTAACATCCTAGGAGCGTACTACATAGCTACTTATTGTCTTGGGTCCTAATTCAATGTCATTGAATCAACTCGCTTAAGGGAATGCCCATATTATAATAAATCCTTGTCTAGAGTAGGTTTTAAAATGTTGTCTACAAACACTAATTTTCTAAATGTAAGTGCATCAAACTTAAACAATCTAAATCTTCTAAATTCATTTGTGTATAGGAAGTTCAAATATGTAAATTAACTTCACTTTTGTTTATCACTATAATTTAAATTATTTACTATTCATATTTTGTCTAAAAATATTCTATTTACGCCGAAAGCGTCCCCTCAATGAAGTTTTCCGATTCATTTTCTCTATCGACGGTCAAAAACAGATGCGAGGCCATCTAGAATAGATATTTACCGTGCATTATTTCTTCTCATTTTTTATGCTATCTAGTTCATGCATTTAATGTGGCTGGGAGTTGGTGTGCCCTGTCCCTGTGTGTTGCAACCGCCTTCTCATCAGAGACATTTGGTTTTCATTTCATAAGGTTAATAAAAACATTGAAAGAAAGGGCATAAAAACCACTCACCATTTGAGAGCAGAAAGCCATGCAGGGTGTGTGAAAGAAAGGGCATAAAAGTGGACAGCCTGAAGACAATAAAAGGTCGATGACAACTAAACGGTTGCAGACGTTTCAATCATCTCCAAGCTTTGCAGAATCTTGAGGTAAGTCATTTTCCCTGTTTGATTTCTCTGCAATTCTTTCTTTGGTTCATCTCTATTACACAATCCCTCTACAAGAAAAGTGGCATTTTAATTCTATGTGAGCCCATTGAATAATATATATATATATTTTTGTTATATCCAACCATTACCATCAGAGAAGGCACAAACGGTAGTGTCGTAGCCCTGCACCCTTGCCCAGTCAAACACCTACCGAGCACTTGTAACACTGCATGCCCTTACCGCATTCCCCTTTATTCCCCAGCTCTCTCACCAAATACTCCCAATCACACTCCTCTCTTCCCATCTATCCCAACACTCCCAATATCTTCTCCTCCTCCCCCTCTAGTAGCTCCTCGAAAACTGCTTCCATCCTTTCCCTTCCCCTTCCCCTTCCCCTTCCCCTTCCCTTTCCCTTGTATTTCTCTCTGGTACTGCTTGGTCACCCTCTGCCCACATGCATTTTTGACACAGACCTCGTTGACCTACACCCACAGAAATTGGGCCCAAGCTTTGTCTGTCTGAAGGAGATAGATGGGAAGATTGAGATGTTATTGCTTATGTTCTTGCCTCGTCCACCCACTACCATCCACTGTGGGTGTTCCCATTGATTCCCATCTGAATATTCTCATTTCCAAAATCAAGCCATCTATGAGTCTATAGAATAACCATGGTAGAAATAATTTCTTACGTAGAAATTATAACTGTCACTATATATTGGAGATAAAATTCAAGGGAAACATGAGTTGTGGTTGAGTTGTAAATTGGATCAGCACTAGGCACAAACAAATCGTACGAGTACTAATGGAAAAAATTCTTTATCGGCACTGGTAAAAAGCAATAAACCCTAAAATATCTAAAACAAGTCAAAATGATAACCACAGTATGGTTGTAAGGGATCAGATTAATGTATTATAGTTCCAGCACAAAATCCAACAAATGCATAGTAATGATATCACATAAAAATTGCTAATAAAATGGAAGAACATCAGACAGGTTATACCCTAAATTAATAGATGCACAATTTTGAATTTTAGGGTTAGTAATAGATCATAAATTATAATTGTTAGTAAGTGCAGTTTTAAGGATGGTTATGCAGTTGAAAATAGAATGAAATGTGAAACTAAAGGGAAAACTTATAATAGTTTCATATTGTTTTAATTGACTATTGTTAGTATTTTTGTTTTATTCAACCTTAACATATTTCTGATGGGGTTGTATTTTTCATGACCCTGTAACATTCACAATTTCCACACTTATGATGGGGTTGTATGGTTCATGACCCTGCAACGTTCAAGTGTTAGGATCACAACTAGACTGCCTTGGGCTCGTGAATCGAATGACTAGATGCGAAAAAGACGGTTTAAATGTTTTATCTACTTTTATATTACATAGCTATTACAGGGAAGAGGCATTTATAATACTCGTCCTTTTTTATATATTAAACAAAGCTGGAAAAAAAAATAATACTCATCCTTAAAACTGTTGCATACATACTCTCCAACTAGCGTTGCCTGACCAAATCTCATCACCTTGAGATTACTTCTAATACATTCAACCTTAACGTATTTATTATTATTTATTAATATTATTATATTCTCTTATATATACAAATATCTCCTTATTATTTTCTATTAGTAATATGATTTATTTATTTTAATTCTCCTATATATACAAATATCTCTTTATTATTATTTATTAATAATATTATATATTTATTTTCATTTATTATGGATTCCCTTATCATTATAATGCTTAACCATATAAGAGGAGGATAAATATAAAAGAATGTATAAAGTGCTTAATTCTAGACTAGTGGGATTGTCCATTATAATAAAGAAGTGGGTAATTTTAAAGACAATAGGGTGATTTGGGGATAAGAGGATGACACTCATTTTTACCCATCCTCATGGCTCTCCAAACACAAAACATTTCTCTTGGGGAGTGAGTACATAGAGCACAGCTACAATTTCAACCATTAAATAAAAGAATCTTAGATACAAAAACTTATTTCACCAAACGGTGCTTTCTTTTATTTCATTTTTTTTTCTCTTGGTTCCAAATCAATAGATCTTCCCTCGTAGATCTAAAACGGTGGCCTGAAAATACATATAAATAGACTTTTAACACCATTAACAATATCATAATCAATACATAAAATAATACTCTTATTATCTATTGTGAGCAATATTTTTCCAGTACATTCATACCAACTAATGCTGCTATGATGAACCTAAATCTTATTTTACTATTTCACGAATATTTAGGCATATCTGTCAAATAAATTCACTTATCGTAAATGCTAATTATATTAAATTTCTGTCAAAATCAAACCACTTGCATTATTCCTTAGTGTGTTGAGGTATGGTTATGCATAATTAGGTGTAATGATTCACGGTGGTAGGTAGGATTTAAGAGGATACTTAATATACTTCCGACAGTTTTCTGCCTGACTGAGACTTACATGATTTATGCTTCCAATGGTATGATATTTTTTCCTGACTCGTGATTTACATGCCATGATGGGGTGACAAAGTAATTTATGGCACGAACCACCCAACAAGTTAGAGTTGGACTTACTAACGACTAGGAATGGAGACATTGCCAAGCATAAGAAATTGTAGTGCCTAAGAAAATGTAATGCCAGTCAATACTAGCCACCTGTCAAAAAATTCATTAAGAAAACTAGTCAACTTGTAATTGTTGTGACCACTAACAATTAACACTAAATTCTTCTCTCATTTTGTAAATTAGCAGAGTTAGAGAGACACCTCAAAACTTGAGAGAAGTGGAACTTTAAAATTAACATCACCATTATTTTCCATGGTTAAATCTTGGATTTTTAATTCACCTGCTTCCAGTAAATGCGATTTCTAGTGAGACAAAGCCAAGATCATTTCAAATAAACAATATTGTATGAAAAAATGAAATAAAAAAACAACTAAATTGAAATCCTTCTACTCATAAAAATATCAAAGCATTCTAATGACTTTACTAAAACCCTTCTTTTGAAATTAATAAACCTTCAAAATGAATACTGAAATATTTTTCTGATGGAATAATTGAATTTGAAAATGGAGCAGCTAACCCTTTGAAGATTCATTATTGATTTATGTAATCAACTATTTTAATTGAGAATGCAGTAGCTCAATTGTGGAAGATTTTTTACTGTCTATTTGGAATTAAAGGAGTATTTGGCAATGGGAAACATGGCAAGCAACAAACTATTACATGTGATCATCAATAGATATTCTGATATTCTTGATCTTTCATCATATTTAACATTTGACCCAAAACAACAAAATAATCCTCAATAAATGGACTAGGTGAGCAGAGGCCAATCTGTGTGTAGTTAAAAAACAAGCCTATTTGAAATTGGACAACTATGTGGTTTTGTATGCTATTAAAACAAAGCCCATTTGATATTGAGCATTTGGCTGGTTCCTCTTTTGCTTTGTTGTTGTAATAAGTGAAATGTAATGGGGACCAGGAACCCTTCTAATGCCAAATTACAATGCAATGCAATGATCAAAATTTCCCCAAAACAACAACAAAGGAATCTTTCTAGCTTTAGATAACCCTTTGGATTCACTGTCGCCGCTCAACCAATGTGTTTTATGATTAGAATAATGGTGATAACAAACAAGGATTCTTTTGTCTTGCTTTTTATAGGTAGAAATTCATGTTTCTTGAGAGTTCAGAAAAACTGTAGGAGTCAAAATATGTGCCAAAGTTTATGGGCTACTGATCTTTTGTTTTAGCTAGATTCTCTTTAGGAATTCTTTTTTTTTATTCGAGCACTTGATGCTCATCTCAAATGAGTGATGAAAATTTAGATTTAAAACAAAATTAATATATGAGATCAATTTAGGAAATGATGTTGTTTGTGCAAAGAAGTTCTCAATGAAGAATTGATACCTTCAAAATAGCTAACCATCCACTTATAGTTTGGGTGGAAGATATATCTTTGATTGGGCATAATAAACCCACGAACATAGGTTGCCCCACCTATAGTTTGCGTGTAAATTTTTTGTAATGAAAATAGCAAACTAGTGTCTAACTAATGTGCTTGTCACACTTCAGAAATCATTGTGAAACTAGAAATGATTGGAAGGCATTAACCAAATTAATTGCAAATAACATGAAATTTTTACATGAAAATTTCTTTATGAAGATTTTTCCAACAAACTTTTCCCATTTTTATCTTTGGCATCCTTGATAACTTGACACAATGTGTGTTGAATCTTAAGGTAACTTGAGAATCTACTCACAATGGTTCTGTTAAAATGATAATAATAATAGTATTTCTAAAATGATATACCTTTATATTGAATCTCTTGGTTGGGAAAAGGCTGTAATATAATGAATTTTCCCAATTCTTCTTCCTACTGCTTGCAAACTCACAAATTTCCACATCCACAACTAACACACAAATCTCAAAAGGCACAATAATCGTAACAGGTGCTAATATGTGCACACACTAGATGCCCATCTCAAACGAGTGATTGAAAATTTAGATTTAAAACAAAATTAGTATATGATATCAATTCGTAGGTCATTTAGGAAATGATTTCATTTGTGCAACAAAGGTCTCAATGGAGAATTGATTCCTTCAAAACAGCTAAGCATCCACTTATAATTTGTCTGGCAGATGTGTCTCTAAATGGGCATTATAAATTCATGATCATAGGCTTCCCACTAGATTGATTTACCATGAACATATTTTGCTTGTACCGAAACTTTCCTTACTGAAAAAATTCAGAAATTTTTACAAGAAATTAGTCAGAAATACAATTTTCAGAAATTCAATGGATTCTTTTTTTTTTCAACAATCTGTAAAAAAATTTCTTCTAATTTTCCTTGTCAAAACTTGTATTTGGTTAATAAGATTAAAACTAAAAATTAGAATATCCTTATGTTAGTGCTCGATCAAACAGTATTGTCATCTCTAATTCAAGATTGTAGAAATTAGTTAGAAATACAATTTTCAGAAATTCAATGGATTCTTTTCTTTTTCAACAATCTGTAAAAAAATTTGCTTTTAATTTTCCTTGTCAAAATTTGTATTTGGTTACTAAGATTAAAACCAAAAATTATAATATCCTTAAAAAATTATAATATCCTTATGTTGGTGAGATCAAATAGTATTGCCATCTCTAATTCAAGATTGTAGCAACTCAACTTGGGATTATATGTTTGATACCAAACATTAAATACTATTCAAAAACTTGTTCAAATGCAACCTTTCTATGATGCAGTAGATATTTTGCTCAGATGAATTGTATTGGCTTTGTTCGTAACCTAGAATGCATGGTCTAGAACTATTTTCAAGACATTCACTTGTGATTCATATATCATTTATTATGCCTTTTTACTACAAAAACATTTCCTATATCTTTTTTTAGTACATAATACAACTTTTGTTACAATCAAAATATACTACAATACAAAGTCTTTCTACTTCTGCTATAAATTATACATACTACAACACAAAGTTTAAACACAACCACCCTCACTCACCCATATATTTTTAAAAAGTTTAATGTTGTTTGCCTATGTGAGAAGTTAATGTCACACTCCAAAGTTATCTCCGATAAATTCTTCTAAATATTAATATTGTTTTTCTTTGATCCCCAACAATCCCCGTCATGGAAAATCAAGCAGAAATTTTGCAAGCAAAGTGTTCTCATTGTAACCATCCAGAACGATTAAGGTACCATGCAAAGAAGGATTCATTTAATAGAGGGAGATGAGAAAACCATCACAACCTCCATGCAGGAACTTCCACATCCACACCATCTCTTTCCATTAATCCCTCCCCATTACAATTACCCATATCACATATGCATTCTATATTACAACCCAACTCCACCTCCCAAACCCAACATCCTCCACTATTTCCTTCAAACTATTACACTGCTAGAAATTCATTCCATTCAAAGTTGGACAACCTATCAAAATTCTCAACATGCCAAGTATGCATGGAACGATATCTGGGAATAAAAACTAGGCAATTCAATGGTAGTATTGCTTGTTCAAGGTGCATTTCAGAAAAAAATGGCAATCGCTTCTCAAAGTGGAAGAACATGGACCCTGGTGAGTAGCCTACATGTTTGCAACACATTACTCAAATCAAGGAGATGCTTATAGCACGTGTTAGCCCTATACTCCAAGTTATTTATGCAAGAGGGTGCCAATTAAAATATAGTGGCCACACTATTTGTTTTCCTCAAGATATTACTATAATTGCAACTTATTTACCACAACATATACATGACCTTGATATACTCATAGTTAACAAAAAAAATGTTCCTTCCTAGCAGTATAGCTTCTATGTTTGCAGAACACGTGTTCATGAGGCTTTACAATATAGGATTTGTAATGACCCTTACTATAAAGATGTATAGTTATATGAGGCATCTCTCTTATGCTTGCCTATTGCCTCCACTAACATCTCAAACCTTCTACCTGCAACAACCTCAAATTTAGATCCCTTTGATGTAAGTTTCATGGAAATAAATAATAAAAATGAAGAGCAATTTCAAGAGAATGTACAAGCAACAACATCTTTTGTGGCCAATCTTCCCCCTACCCATACAGAAGTGGAAGAATTGCGAGCCTTGTTTCAATTAGGGGTAGAACGCCCAACTCCTACTATTGATTGGACACCAGTTTTTATAACGCCCATCAATGAATACACCACTAATGGATTATTTGTTACATGAATATGTTCTCCACCTTCTGAGATACCATGATAATAGGTTTGGCCAACACCCACGATTTAGATAATTCATACTTAATATTCTTATGCACCATCGAAGCCAGTCCATAGCTTCTGTTTTTGTTCAAAAACACTTGGAATGTAGCCTACCAACAATAATACTTTCCTTGTGACAAAGATTGAAGGACCTTCCCAACAACAAGCTTGCAGACCAGGTTATGCAATTTTGTTCAATTATACATGGAACATGCACCTTTTGGAGTCATCGTAGGGGGGAGCTATCTGACATGGTTATTTAGGTTGGTTGCCCGACTCTATTCTTTACCCTCAGCATAGCAGATACTAAATGGCTTGACCTACACGTCATTCCATCTACCACTCCAACAAATCCTATAGCTGCATCTAGATGGAGGATCCAAAATATAGTGCAAAACCCACACCTCTCACAGATTCACTGCTTTTTGTGAACAGGTTTTAGAAAAGATTCTCTACACAACTGACTACTGGTATAGGTAAACATATTTCACGTCTTTTTTTTTAAATCTTTTCCATACACCAATTGCTTACTAAGATCTCCACTCTCTAGGTATGAATGGCAACATCGAGGATCTACACATTTCCATGGCTTTGTTTGGCTAAACTATAATGGAATAATCTTGCATCAATACAAAATGCACTCAACTACATTGAAAAATATGTCTCTGCATGGAACCCGCACCACCATCCAATTTCAAATGATAGGGTTCAACAATCTACCTTTGACAACCCCTACTTAAGGGACGCAAGAATGATTATGTTGCCAAACCCTTCACATGACTACAATGAACTACTCAACTGTGTTCAACGCCATACACGTTGTACCTTGAACACATGCTTGCGTAAAAAAGGAGCCACCCTTGAATGCTGCTACAAAGCCCCTTGGCCCATCCAAGATACCTCAACCCTTTCAATTGAGAGTGGCCTGCCAAACCACACCCCTACTTGCAATGATGACCGTTTGAATCTTCACAACCCCAAAATCCTCTCTATTTGGCAAGCAAATGTAGACTGCCAGCTTGTTCTCTCAATAGATGCAGTGCTCAAATATATAAAAAAGTATGCAGAAAAAGTAGAAACCAAATCCGAAACATGTCATGCAATGCTTTCTCGTATTTCAACTAGCTTAGATCCTGACAAGCTAGCACCTATATCTTTTAGAAAACTGCTTGTTGACAACATTGTTAACTGTGATATAAGTGCCCAAGAAAGTTGCCACCTTTTACTAAAACTACCCCTTTTCCTGTCAAGTAGAACCTTCGTTTCTTTAAATGTAAACCAAAAACACTATCAACACATTCCACTCTCACCCACATGCACATCAACAAACATAGACTACATTGATGCATACTTGGCGCATCCTGCTTGTATGGAGACATTGGCACTGATTGAGGTCATGCAAAAATGGAGCTTCAAAGCAACTCATAAAAAGCACCAATGGAAAGACCGTGCCAAAAATGCTATTGTTTGAGTATCTCCATGC
The DNA here is from genome assembly GCA_007258455.2 of Sequoia sempervirens. NCBI lineage: Eukaryota > Viridiplantae > Streptophyta > Pinopsida > Cupressales > Cupressaceae > Sequoia > Sequoia sempervirens. Next base: position 39,950 of record VDFB02173372.1, on the reverse strand, counting down.
TTCACAAGCATTCCTACAAGGGATGACCCACAATTTCATGACTTCTACTGGAGTGAATTGCTTCTCTACAAACCAATTTGTAACATTGCATATGACTGTGGATCATCCACAACTGAAATTGTTGCTAACTGGGAGAGGCTGGCATGCAGCTACCATCCATGGCATGTGTGACGCATTGCACCAGAAACATCCACCAACCCAAAACTAGGCACTCCTTCAGACAATGAGGAACAACCACATCAATGTAACCAATTTGAATGGCAAGTTCTATCAAGTGTACACCCAAGCCATCCAATCCAGCTTGCTGAAATTGACATGTTGGGTGACCGTGAAATAGACCTTAATCATGATTGGGAGACTCCTTCCATAAATCCACAACATCACAACTTGGCTACTAGCTTTGTAGAGTCTAACTGCAAAGCATTTCAAGTCCCCCACCCACCCAATGTAAACACCACACATTCCCTTTCATCCAAACAACAAAAAACATTGGATTTAGTGTTGTCACACCTATCTTCCAACACTTACCAACCACCACTAAGAATAATTGTTCAAGGAACTACAGGCATTGAAAAGTCACACCTCATCAAAAAAATTAGGTCTCCACTCAATGGTTTAGTCAAACTTCTCTCATACTTCTTGCACCTACAGGTGTTGCAGCATTCAACATTGGAGCAACAACAATACATTCTACACTTCGCATTCCCATCAAAGAGATGGCTCCCTTGCAAGGCCAAATGCTAGCAAACTTCCAAGAAAGAATGTACTTTGTTTGCTACATTTTGATAGACAAAATGAGCTTCATTAGTCAAAGGCTGCTAGAACGTATTGACATTCGCTTGCGCGAAGCCTTCCCTTCACATAACCACACTCTGTTTGGAGGTCGTTCCATCCTGCTCTTTGGAGACTTGGACCAACTACCGCCAGTCAAAGACATTCCTATGTACTCTTCTTCTTCCTATGGTGGGAAACTATGCCATAGCATTGAAATAGTGATTACACTTACCAAAATGTTTTGTCAGAGCGGAGAGGATCCCACTCAAATTCTATTTTGTCAACTCTTGTGCAATGTAAGGAAGGCTCAACCTACAATTGTAGATTGGCAACTCCTAATGTCATGTTCAAGCTCAGCACTAATGTCCATAGAACAAGGTCCTTTCTTATTTTCCATACATCTTTTTGCAACCAATGAAATGGTGTCACTCCATAATAAGTGTATGTTGTTTTCTTTGGCACAACCCATTGCCTTATCCATTGTAGAGCAAACAGGGAGCTCATCACACTTAAATCCAGATGATGAACAACTCCAACCTATGATCCTATTATGTGTCAACCAAAAGGTGATGCTAAGTTGTAATCTATGGATTGATGCAAGCCTCATCAATGGTGCTCTTGGACAAGTCAAACACATTATCTACAAGGAGAGAAAAAAACCACCACAACTCCCCTTGTTTGTTGTTGTTCACTTCAAGCATTACATAGGGCCTTCTTGGGATCCAAACAATCCAATAGATATCCCTATTACCCCTTTGAGCCATTGTGGGCGGCAGCAAATTCCACTAAAAATGGCATGGGCCTTAACCATCCACAAATCACAGGGCCTTACACTTGAAAGGGCCACCATTGACATTGGCAACATTGACCAACAAGGGTTGACATTCACAACAATTTCTAGAGTCACTCATCTTGGAGGTCTTTGTATCCACCCTTCATTCACATTCCTCAGATACACACGAATGCAACACAGTCCTTATGTTGCATGAAGGGTGAAAGAAGAGGCTCGACTGTCAACACTATCAGTTTCAATCACTTGACATTCTCAAAAACTTTTGAACAAGAGATTATAGGTTGGTTATATAATTCTTTACTCCTTTCAATTTCAATTGTCAATTCACAAATGTTTAAGATAAATTAAAAATGGTTTATATTACAAAATCTACAATCAAGAAACTAAAGACATATTTGGTTTTTGGTAGGGATCCAATTTTGGATGGAATGGAAACACTTTTTTATGCACCAAATCTTTTGTTGCAAGCTAGATCTCTATGGAATACAAACTGCATATAACAATGATTGATTTGTTAAGGTTATTTCTAGAATTAACAGACCTCTATGTTTTGTGGTATCATAGTTTACTTATCATTTTCTTTGTATCCTATCACCTTGCCTATCTTCCCCATTTGTGCCATATTTTTCATATGTCATTGCTAAAAAATACATATCTTTATTATAGTTTAAATTAAAAGATACATGTGTAGCATGTTTTCCTTGAAAGATTCTCTTTTACGAAACTTTTTATGCTACTCATTTTCAGCTCACCTACACTATATCAGGAATCTCCTTTCAAGACTACTATGAAGATTTTTCTTGCAAAATCTACCAATTTTTCTCTTTGCAATCCTTGACATTTCGACAAAATCTGTGATGAATCTTAAGGTAACTCACTTGCCATTATTTCAGTCATTTTTATTTCAGAGTCTATACATTTAAGATGTTTTTCATTTACTGTTTGCACAACACCGTCGAGGGATAGAGGGGTAATGATTGCAGGATATGTACAAAATGGATTTGTTGAAAAGGCTTTACAAACTTTCAAGCAAATGTAATTAGCAGTTGTACAGGGTATGGACAACAATCAAAACATCATGGAATGAGGATTTTTTCCTAATCTTATAGTTGGCAATGCACTGGTAGACATGTATGCAAAGTGTGCAAGCATAGAAAAGGCATGTAAACTATTTGACATAATGCCTCAAAGAAAAGAGGAATTTTATCAATTGTTGTAGTTGCAACTGCCCTGGTGGACATGTACGCAAAATATGGAAGCATAGAAAAGGCATGTTCACCGTTTGACAAAATTTTAAAACAGACAACATATGTGCCTTTATCACTTTTCTTATGTTTTATTTTATTATTACACCTCTGTTAAATGAAAATGGCATAGAAATGACGAGCATTTGAACAAGGGATGGACATCCATTAAAGCACAAAGAAAACAAAAACTTTATCAAATGTTGCAGTTGCAACTGCCCTGCTGGACATGTATGCAAAAAAAAGGAATGTTCACTATTTGAAAAAAATTTAATGCAGACAACATCTATGGCTTTATCACTTTTCTTATGTTTTATTTTATTATTACAGTTCTATTAAGCTTTCCTGCCAACATCTTTTCCTATTAAATGTGCAGCAGCTGTAAATGCAATGGTTGTCATTAATATTATGTTCACATAAGTTTTGTTGTGTTTTTTTTCATTATTATAGTTCTGTTGTTATTTGCTAAATGAAGGCATTTATTTTCCTTCTACTTGACGCTATTCTACTTACAGTTTTCCTCACAACATTTTTTACTATGGAATGTATAGCAGTTGCTACTGAAGCTACAAATTCAATGGTTGCGAGAACTATTCTTCCCATACCTACATTACATATCATCTTCATTTGTTAATCTCAATACATTGTTCTTAATAGACCTTTTGAATTATACAATAAATATTTCCTCAAAATTTTCAGCCATTTTACTGTTTGTTTTCCTTTGCAAAAAATAAAGGTTATACTGGTTCTTGAATGTCAAAACTGTCTAGCAGATGTGGCTGCACCGTTGAATTTGTAGTTCAAAATCATATTCTGTTAATTAATATGAAGTGACAATAAAATATATAATGCATAACTTCATTTATTTAAAAAACTTCAACACTTCACATTTTACAATTTCTATATTTCAAATACAATACCATAAATTAAAATATTCATCTCCACCAATCTTCGATGTACCCATTGCACACGAAGGTGTGATTACTAGTTTCATTACAACTTCAAAAATCTTCAGACTCTTCATAAAGGTCAATGTCATCCCTTCAACTTAATGAGAGGTTTAGGCATGACAATAGTTTGTGGGGATGTAGAAGCCAGTTACATTCCTTCCAGATGCTGATGTAATGCTTCTAGATGTCGACGCAATACATTTCCATACATTTTCTAGGGTTTCTTGAAGTGCAAGCCACCGATAGGGATTTTTTTTATTATTATATTCTAAGAATTCGAGCCCGTTTTCACAAAGTAAAGCCTTCCTCAGTAAGGATAACGAGCCGTGACTTGTCCACATTTCTGTTGACCTGGAAATTGTATGGAAAGGTTGGACATCAGCGTTGCACTAGGAAAATATAAAAATATACTAGATTAAAAACAAGATAAAAAAACAAAAGTATTTGGCATATGACTGTATAATAACATTAAGCCTTTCTCCCTACGAATCGGCATGGTTACAGAAAATAGTACCTATATATTCGACTTGTCAACTACTTTCATTTTTATATTCATTAAACGTCACTGCTCTGGTCGTTTGTGTTGGGAAAAGCCTGTACAAATGCATCAAATGAACAGCCTCCACTAAAATTTCTTTTCTAGGTTTCAATTAAAAAAATATGTTTTTCTATTATGCCGACAACTTAGTTTACACGGTCAAAACCCTAGAGAAGAAATCTGAATGGCCATTAGTAGCAGCTCTATAATTCAAGTGGGGTATAAGCTCACGATCGATGAAGAGGATATAACCGATATAATCTCCTCTCGCATCTTCCATGTGCCAAAGCCACTGCGGGACTCCAACGACCAGTTACACAGTCCAAATCTTGTTTCAATTAGCCCTTTTCATTACGGAAGGAGGAGCTGAAAGGCATGGAGAAATCCAAATCTGAGGCAGTTCGAAGGATGCAAAAGAGAATCGAGAGGGAAGATCGATACGCTTCTATCGAGTCAATTGTTGAAAACCGCATAGTGCACAAGGACAGGGAGATTAGGGAATTCTACGGTGAACGTATTCCCTATCCATACAATTAGCCTGGATGGTCACCAGGGATGCTTGTTTTCTTTATGAATTTCTGGTTAATTATGCAAAATTATTTTCCAGTGGTAAGGGTTTTTATAAGGAGGAAGTGACTGCATTTTCTTGTAAGTGTGATTCAGTTTTTGATGTCGCTTATCATAATCCGACAAGAGAAAGAATTATGGATGATATACTTCTATTTTAAAACCAAATCCCTCTTTGGGTTTTGTAGAATCTGCTTAAAATTCATATGGGTTCTACAAAAGAGGTCGACCAAAAGTTGGACTTCTTAATGGAATTGTTACTGAAATCCGTGTGGCCCTTGATGCGGGTGCTTGTGGGGGGCATTTCGAAGGACATTCTTTGGTTCAAAATTTAATCTGTGGATATTAATTGTGAAATATTTGATCATGTTAAGAAATTTCTTAAATGTCAATAATATAATAATTTAATTCATGCTCTTACTTCCGAACTTTGTACCCAAGTTACTATTTGACCATTTTCAATGTGGAGCTTTGATCTTATTGGAAAGATATCTCCTCCCTCATCTTCAAAAATGAAATGAAAGGAAAAGGGGGAAACCCTAGTCCCTCAGTATAGAGAACTTAGGATTTAAGAGTCTCTTTCGCAAGATTTCATTAGAATCACCAACAACAAAGCTAAGAGACTTTCAACTTCAATGGTGAGTCAATCAGATCTAGGTTGGTAATTCTTTAGGGGTAGGGGATGATTACGAATTATTTGAAACAATGAAACCAAACGAGCTATATGACCTAATATATAAAATGTAGATTCTTGAAAGTGCACAGACTATAATAACACTTTATATGCAGATCACCAAACATTGATTTTGGAATGTGCAAAGGGACTGGTTCGCCATTGGGCGAGTGGGTCTTTGTGATCCTTTTTAAAACTTCAAAACTTGATGTTGTAGTCCTTTGTCTTCTCTTTGTTCATGTACCTACAAATATTTTCCTTCGGATTTGGACCTACGATAAATCTGTAAAAAGAAATTGTTTATATTTTTGCATGTCTAATTTTTCCTTGGTCAAACCTCAGTTTGGTAATCAAGCCTTTATAAAAATACAATGATCTCATAAAACATAGTGTGTGAGCCCTAACCTTATGTATGTCTAAGGTTTTTAAGAGTTTAGATGCAAAGAAACCCTACTCAAGTGCATTAGAGTATGATTCTTATATGATAATGATGAGATCAACTTATGGAGAAGTCAAAACACCCTAAGTAAATATGAAAATATAAGGATTCCTTCCTTATGCTACAAATAGAATGAAGCTTGAAGATAAAAACAATTGGAAACAAGTCATTAGGTAGAGGGAAGTTGCCAAATGCATCTCCCAATCCTAGAATCCATCATGTTCTTCTATAGGCATGAACATTCAACCATGTGATAAAGATTGCTCAAATCTGTAAATAAACCCAAAGACTTGCAATTTCAAATAATGTTGCTCCAATACTTTAATTTTTTTTGCTTGAATGTGCTCTCTTTCTTCCTAGTTTTTCTAATTTTCATTTCTTATCTTTCTTTAGTTTGAAATGATGAAAAAACTAGGCTTTTATAGGCATTTATCTAATTTCCCAAAAGTTAGATCTCGATAGCCGATAATTACAACATGAATTTTGAATGTTAAAATGCCACCATGAAGCTATTAAAATTGGGTCCAAGCTAATTAAGGGGACCCATTCACCCATGGGTGAATGGCTCCTCACTAAAATTTCCAAGACACACATGTTTTAGAGTAATTGAATGATAGGTTACATTTGTTCAATGCTTGTTTTAGTGTAGTAAAATGATAAAAGTAGGCCTTGGAATGCATAATAAAGGGAATTAGGGCCTATTTAGAAAGGGTTAAAATACATAAATGAAAGGTCACTAAAATAGGTCTAAACTAAGCGTGAAATTGTACTATCACCTATAGAGGAGTACAATTTTCTATGCTATATTTAGCCCCCACTTTAGTGGCCATATGACACTACATTCATATGTAAGTAAAAGTACTGAAAGTAAATCGTGCTTCATAAGAGGATACTATATTATAATTCATTTGTGAATCGGGAGAATGAATCCCCCAATGTAGTTATCTGGAAAATCACAAAGTTATGAACCACATTTACAAAACTAATTTGTTAGTTGTTCAAAGTCATTTTATTCTTTGAAATAGGCATTCCAAACTTCTATGGAGAATCAAATTTGAGGGTGGATGTATGCCCCTTAATTCCTCTTTCTTTATGGAGGTGGCACCAAGGTAGAAATTTAACCACATCAAATTGCTAGGTTTATTTGTAGAAATGCTTATAATAGGGTCATGATATCACAACACCATCTATCAGAAAATATTTGATAAGATCACAGATGAAACTAAAAATCCAACACAATAGATGACATGAAAAATGGAGATCTCTAACCCCCATTACGGTGATTTGAGTGAAATGTAATATTAAGAAAATTTACTATATGTTAGTGCAAAACCAACCTCTTGCCTATCATTTTGACATTTTACCATTGAGAGAGATACCTTGTTGTAGAGGAGTGAAGATGTTGAGATGACAACTGTACAAGCCCCTGCAACTTGAGCATGATCTTCGATTGGAGGTTGCAAGTTGTGCCATCACAATAAATGTGAGTCCTTTGTACCTTCTCCCTACAATTTACCTTTATATTCTGCACTAATTTTGAGCTTTTACAAAAAGCATGGCGACCCTATCCCAAAATGGTGACTATGTCCCATTTTGGTGACTCTATCCCAGAATGGTGACCATCTCCTAGACCCCCTGTCCCAAAATGACAACCTTGTCCCATTTTGGCCACAATTTCCAAGGGAAATTTAGATTTGCTTGTAACTATTTTGGTTAACCTATTTTGCTATATAAATAATGATTTTATTTACTTCTTTCAAAGTTTTCCATGTGCCTGTTAGTGTTTAGGAGGATGACTATTTACCCTTCTCCATGATCAAGTTACCCAACTTACTAAGTATGAGGAGGATACTCTTTGTATTACTAAATTTTTTTAGCTATACCTCATGACACCGAAGAGGTATCATGATGCTATGCTAATGTCATTAGTTGAACAATGGGATGCAGATACTTGTACATTTCATCTCCCAGTAGGGGAGCTGACAATGATATTGGAAGACATCCAATGTATTCTTAGGATACCTATTTGGGGTGAGACCATTCACCTTGATGAGGAACGCACACCCTAATAGATGAGGCTAGATATTCAATATTGTATCAGTCATCTTAGAGATGCTATATATTGCACATCAAGCTCTAGTGGCTTTTGTATAGATGTGTTCCTTTGATCTGGAATATTATGTGTGTAAACTATTGCACTAGATCTTATACATAATGGATGAGGTGTGCATCTTGAGGGAGCCATCATACATACTACACATGAGATGGAGCAACATCAGATAGTTTATGCATGGGGATGGAGTTGTCTTGCTCACCTTTATTATGATCTTGGTTGGTTCATCTTTCGAGAGATTCATAGGATAGTACATTGTACATTTATTCAAGTGTGGGACTTTGAGAATATCACATGTACTACATTAATTTGATATCCCACCATAGCAGCCATCGATTATCCACAAGCCTACAGTTATAATTTGAGATGATCCTAGTAGTGTGGAGATCTATTGCACTGGAGAGTCAAGTTTGATTATCTTGATGATGATGACATAGTATGGAAACCATATAGGACTCTACACAATGCCCAAGCCTTACATGATAGTTGACTAGGATGCAACAAGATAGATTTTTTTTGGAGGACATGACTACATTATGATGCCATTCTATTATGATCAGGTCATACGTTAGTTTGGATAGATTCAGATAGCACCCAGGTCATGGCCTACATTCCTCAGAGCAACATGTAGTGGTGTGAGGCTAGGATACATCCACCATCTTACCATCAATGGTGTCATTTATAGTGACTCAGACGATGAGGACCAGGAGGCACCCCCAACATCTAAATTAGATGATATTGTTGAAAGCTTTAGTTGTTTGTGAGTTATTTGGGTGTTGTTATTTATGTCAACCCCTTGTATGAAGAGTTTGTTGGAATTCTCTTGGTGTGAATTATGTAAAACCCTAGCATTAAAGTTGTTGGGAGGTTGGAGTTGGTGTTTATGTCAACACCATGTTATTGGTGTTGTCATTGATATCTTAGTTACATATAGTTGCAGAAGTTGTTGGGAAAATTGTTGGATTGTGTAGACACTAAAAATTGTCCTTCATTGCAAACACTATTTTGCTTTGTCAATGCTCTTTCTTCCTTAATAATTAAATAATTTTAATTATTTGATTATTGTCTAAAGTCATATTCCTCTATTAATTAAATAATTTTAATTAATTCATCTCTTTTATTTTCTTTCCTCTCTTTGATTAATTATTTATTTAATTGTTCTCACTTTCTACTATAATTAAATAAATTTAAATTATTTAATTATTCATTATCCTCTTCTCTCATAAATTAAATAAATTTTATTTATTTAATGACTTACTAATTTGTCCTTAAATTCTCCCACTTTTGAATTAAATTATTATTAAATTGAAAAGGCAACTTTCCCTCATCTTCTATAGTTAAATAATTGTTTTAAATTATTTAATTATTCAATTTCCCTCCCTATTAAATAATTTTAGAATTATTTATTTTCCTCCAACAACCTCTAGTTCTGTGATTTTCTATCTATCAGTGTCATTCTATCTTTTCACATCTCATGTAATTGGCACCTTTGATTAAATTATTTTATAATTTAATCTTTATCGTTCATTCTTAACTCACTCATATCTTTTCCTTAATTTAGCCCTAATCCTATTTCATTGCTTCATCTTTAAATCTTGGCCATTGGTTTGCATATCTTATTGAATATTAATCTCATCCCTTCATTCACATTTGGCTTTCTATAAAAGAGGCATGTCATTGTCATTTTTACCCTACACGCACATTCTATACAAGTGCACTCTAGCTATTCAATCTTCAATATTTTGCTATCATTGTCATTAGGCTATTATTTCATACTAAAAATCTAAAGGCAATCAATCATATCAAGAAAAATGGAGAAGTATAATGGAGGTGAATCAATCATGGCATAAAGACTTTGGTAACGGGTGTTGCCAAAATAGTGGTTTACACTTTCTAGGAGATCTTGTTTTTTGTTGAAATCACATATTTTTAGAAAATATAATGATTTAAGCCTTGAAAATTTCCATTTAAAGGATTCCAATTGAAGATGGTTTCATCAAACCACCTTAGACCAAGCCCCCTTGGATAGAATCCCACTTGTTTTAAACCATACCTATAATGGAGTCTCCTTTACACCTATCAAAATTCTGATAAAAAACCACTTTTGATTTTCCTTTTGGGGGATCAAATGATTTCAAAAATTTATTTTGTGTAATTATGTATTCCGTATTATAAGCTTCCAAAAAATTATAATTTTAATTAAATTTAATTTGATTATTATATTTATTTTTTATTTCTTGTGAATGTAGGTTTTTCACTGAAAATCAAGCTCTTTGTTGTGCACATGTGGAAAAATAGAAGATTATCAAAAAAAATATATATATATATATGAGTACACTAGATATTGAAGTCCTTGATCCAACAAAATAAATTAAATTAAATTTTGATACATACAAAAAAAGTTGTGTTATACGGTCCACCTATGTTTGAATTGTAATTGTTTTGACTTTGAAACTTGATTAAGGAAAAAATATTCAATAAAACACTATGAAACCAATTGGAAGCACTAGATATCATAGTTACATATATAAATTAAAAAAATATAGAATTTTATCCTTCATGGGAAAAAGCTTATGTGTTATGTACAGTGAACATCACTCCTTAAAAATGGTGTTTACTAAAAAAACTAGTTAGAAAAAACCCATTCAGTCTCCAATTTGGCCAAAAATTGTAAACCAGTATTGTTGGATCACCCTAACATTGCTTTTTTTCTTTTATTTTTTTATGCTTATTTGTGCTTCATTGTTGGTTTAGGTCTTTGGGGTTTTGGTTTAATTGATTAATTCTTTTAACCTTAAATTTTCCTAATCTACAAATTGTAGTTAATGAGAGATTTTTAAGATGTTGTAAATGTGTTACAGAGATGTTGGTAGTGTTGTCGATGAATTTTATTCACTTGGCTTCCAAGTTCTTTTGAAAAAAATGAATAAAAGAGAATATAGTGTAATAGAGGTGTGCTCATTGTGTTGCTCTACATTTACTCATGGTTGAAGATATGCTCATGCGGTTTGGAAATTATGATCATCATAGGTGTTACATCCATAGTTTCAGGTTCTATATCATACTATAGTAGAAGATGTATTTAAAATTATGTCAGTTTGGTGAAACAAGGTGTATGGGAGAAATGAGAATGCTCTGCATTTCTTCGTAGTAAAGGTTCTTGGCTTATGGATCTAGGAAAGTTCTCATATAGACTGTATCTACCTTCCCTTGAAGTTTTAGGTGCTAAAGTGTTATGTAAAGTTGTTTGGTGAGTTGGATGTGTGTGTTAGTATGTCTGGTTGCACAAAATGAAGGTGTTCTTAAGTTTTAGATGGTTGCAGTAATAGTGGTGAATATTCTAATGATGTGAAATATTTTGAGATGTTGTTGAATATTGCTATGTGGTCTGTGAAATGTTTCTAGAATTTGTGAGGCATGTATGGTGTCACTTGTTAGTGTTAGTGCAGGTTTGGCCTACCTCGCATGTTAGCGCTAATTGTGGAGGTTTTTTATTGTTTTTGCAAGTGTTGAGAAACATGTTGGTGTAGATTTCGGTCCTAGTTAAGTTGTGCCATGTTTTGCATTCACTCCCTTCCACTGCAGAAGTATTCGATGCTGACCTATTTGGTGTTGCACATTTGAGGTACATATGTTTCCTTAAGGCCAACCTAATTGAGATTATTTTAGGTTGTGGAGGGTATAAATATAAAGAAATTATTTTTGAGGATTATAAGAAGAGTGTGTGATGCAAAAGTGATAAAGTGATAAAGTTTGGTAATTTGAGTGTGAGCCTTAATGCCTATGACTTCTCGATGTAGTGAATACAAGGTGTCTACATTTTAGTCTGTTAAATAATTTTTTTGTGCTTCAATGGAGTTGTATCTCCAAAATATGAGAGATGCATTGTTAACAGTTCATATTTGGTAGTTAGTCAGTCATTCTATTATTCCTTCTTCTAGATAGTGAGTCCTTCTGCAAGTTATCATTTCTCTATTTTTTAGGGAGTGAGCCCAAGTTGGAAATGAGCCTTATTGTATTCAATGTTGCAATTCATATAAATGTGAGCTAATCCTCACCATGGTTTTTCCTTTCTTTGGTTTTCCATGTTAATCTGGTGTTCTTATGTGTTTAGATGTATTTCCATTACTTCTTTACATGCTTACACTTTATTAATGCTTAATAAGGGTTTAATGGTTAATAAGGGTTTGGAAATTTACTGATGGATTAAATATTTTAAAGTATACAACTGATTCATCCTCTTCTCATTTGTCCTATGCTTCTAATAAATTTGGGCACCACTATATTAGCCTATGAGAAATTATGGTATAGAGCACGACCTTCACACATCTTCCTTGATTATCATCTTGCAAGAAAAAAATACCTCTACCATATTAAGGAGATGAGAGAGAGGTCAGGAGTGTGGATGGAGATACAACTGACGAAAATGATATAACAAAGGATACAGAGGATGATGAGGACCAACAACCTATAGGAGAGGAGCTTGATGAGCTAGTAGAGGTCATGGATACCCCTGAGGAGAGACTGATATCTCATCCTTGTGTCACTCAAGCACATGTAGCAACTACAAAACACATATCATACCATGAGCATGGAGAGTGTAGCAGTGTTGCACTAGCCAGCCTTCCTACCCATGAGAGGAGTCTTGATAGGACACCTGTTATATCTTATCAAGACCCCGATTGGTCGAATGGCGATCTAGGTGATGATATGTTATTTAATTTTTTTAGTTATGCATTACTTGTCATATCTTGTTCTAACTTATGGTACATTTTCCTTCTTGCAGTTGGCACACAAGATTGGCTAGACTTATTCAATCGAGTCATCACAGATATGGCACCCATGATGTCCCCAAAGTAGGTGACATGAACATAGGATAGGCCACCACCTAGCGCAGGGTACCATGTTGACCTATTTGAGCCCTTATCTAGATGGAGGACAGGCTATGATGATACCATGTAGATTCAAAATTGAGGAGGTCAGAGCTAGAGAGTGTTAAGAAATAAAGTATCATACTCAAAATCTAAATCCATTTCTTACATAAACCCATGAGAGATAAGCATGCATACAAGTAGCAATAATGCATAGATCAAATAGACAAGCCATAAGATAAGATAAGATATACCCTACGAAAACCCTCAAGAGGGAAAAACCCAACCTCCAAAAGCATCCACATTGCATCATATTATTCAGAAATAAAGAAATGTAAGAGTTACAATGAATAACTCTAAAGCATCAATCCTTCCAACACATCCTCTTGTGTCTAAGCATGAATCAACACATCCATTCCATGCTTTACATACGCTCTCCTCAGAAAGACAGTTCGAGAATGACAACCAACCTTAACCACTTAACATGTGTTTGCTTTTATAGATACAAGCTCACACAAATACAACCAAGTGGTAAGATAAAACCATGTGCCACAAAACCATGTGAACACAAAACCACTAACCCCTTATTTAATATTGGTTACTAAGTTCTTACCTTTTAAATATTTCCCCAATATATTAAATTATTATCACATATCCCACACATTAAATAATAATACAATGGTAAAATACAACTTTACAAGTGGTCCTAAAATAATTACCTAGTGTGATTGACCACACCACCTAGGTGCATCATAACTAAATAATTATTTAATTACAACATTAAACAATATAACATTTTATGAAATGGTGTACAACACCATATTCCAACTTTCTCCCACTTGTTTTCTGCATTGCATAAGGGATCAATCAATGAAATGCATCATCATAGCCATACATGAAAGCTCATGAATCTCTAGCATGATCTTGTACTCCATCAAGATATCTGCAATAAGAACAAAGTGTCCACCATTTCAATAAAGAACTCCTCTTATCCTTTAATTTGAAACCTATGGAAGAAAAGGAACATTCCAAAGTGAAGATGCACCTATCCAAGAACACAAGCATGAAATCCAAGTGATTACAAAGGCTCCAAACAAGATGTTGTCAAGTAAAAATCCCACATGATTAGAAATAGCATCCACAACACATGTTAATACATCCAACCATCCATACCTCAAAGGTATCAAATACATTAGTAAACTCATGCCAAGAACATTTGCAACCCATAAACTGCAATCACAAGCTCCTTGTATCAAACCTATCAATGAAGAACATACATATCCAAGAACTCTCACTACAAGGGTAATGTCAAAGCATATCAATTCTATCAATTGTAGCGTAGGAAAATGTATACCCTTGCATTCTCACACTTTTTTGGACCCACCTTGATTTGTTTATCCTTATTTATGACCTTAATTGGTCCTATTTTGCATCCAAAAGCCTAATAAATTGTATCCTTTTATGACTAATCCCAAAAAAAATCAAAGGGTAAATGATAATATAATGATTTTGGTTGTGCGTCCCTAATTTTTAGACTGGGACTAAGACGCCACCTAGGGTGTCTTTCTCCTCCAAAGTTCTTGGGACCCTCTTTTCAAATGCACCTTAAATGGGCCCCTCTTTGGAGTCTGTTCCTCGAGTTTTAAGCCTTAGGACTAAGACACCACCTAGGGCATCTTACTCCCCCTTAAGAAATTTTTGGGATTCAATTTAAAATCTTGGCAGGATTTAGCGTCCTTTAATTAATGAATTCATATGTCAACTTGTTGTGGTGTAATTTAAGGATATTAAGCATGGATAAGTATAAATACAAGGTTCTTTCATTCATTTTCATATATGACTTTTCTGAGACAATTCATGATAGTAAATTGGAGTTCACAAGAGTATTCAAGAGTAATTCATTAAGCATTTGGAGCCATCATCAAGATTCAAGAATCATGTCAAAGATATTCTTGCATCATGTGTATTTTTGAGCTAACATTTATGATTAGTGTTTTGATTCAAGTAAGAAATTAAAGTCAAGATCTACATTCAAGCTATCCACTTCACACAAGTTTACAGATTTCAAAACAAGAGTTTAGTGAGTTACAACATAGCACTGTGTTCATTCATGATTTCCCTTCATTATTTTGTTTCATTCCAAAATTTAATTACCAACAAGGGGTTTGACCAAGGAAAACCTCCATTTACTAACAATCAATAAGTTTTTCATCTCTTGCATGTTTGTGTTTGCAAATTTAGGTTGAAGACTTGAAGATCATTCAAAGTGCAAAGTTGCAAAGTTGCAAAGTTGTCATCTTCACGGAAACTCACCTATAGGCTAGATCTTGAAGTTTTAGGACCTGAGATCTGAGAAGAAGAAAGTGCAGAAATTGCACCCTAGGATCATATTCAGAGATTTCAAAAATTCAAGATGAGACTAATGCAGAAATAAAGGTTTCTTAGTCCTCCAAGTGGTATTTTACGGAGATTCTTTTAGATTTTGTTCTGACATCCAAATATTCCACATTTCCCCTGAAAAATAGCAGTAGGACTAAGGAAATAGTAAGGGAATCTTAGTCCTCAGCATATTTTTGCAACATTTTTGCATTTCCAAAATCCTCATCACATTTCCAAACTTCCCGGGAACATACATCCTAACTCGTTATTTAATTTTTTCATTTTCATTCATTATTTGGCTTGCATTACTAGGTTTTGTGAGTTGAATGTAAAGTTGTATTTTCAAAGCATTTTCTTGGTGTTGAACCCTTTAAAGCCTAAAGATTCCCCCTAGGTCTTCCTAATTGAAAATTGACTCACCTTTGTGTTGATATTCAATCCAATTTGGGATCCTAGGGAACATCTGAATGATGATTGGAGAAGAGTGGTGTTATATGACCTAGGCCATAAAGCACCCATTCCCCTATTGATCATTTTGGTGAACCTAATGTGAAAGAGTGACATCGTCTCCTAAATAAAAGATATCTTTGTTGCACAATAACGAAACATCCTCTACTTTTGATCCAGAGAGTATCTTTTCGAGAGTCCTACAAAATCATTTGATATCTCTTCCCCATGAACACGAACAAAATTCTACTACAAGAGTTCATTTTGTGCATATCATAGAGTTCATGGCCATGCTACTAATGAATGTAAGGCTTTAAGTGGTAAAATTTAACATCTTAAGGAGTGTGGTGTTGTTCCTTATGTTGAAGCACCTAATACCTCTAATTGATAGTGATTTTCACTCCAACATTCATCTCATCAATCATTTTGGCTTATCCTTGTCTTGCACTAAGTGGGGGAAAGTGGTTAGGTAGCCTTGTCCTCGTATGTCACCTGTCGTTACCTCTTTCAGCTAGTTGACCACTTTCCATGTATATGTAAGAGCAAGCTTGGGATGTGGAAGACATGCCTTAACTTGACCCGTATATGACATACTGAGTTATCTTTAACATTATATTTTTGGGTGAAACCCTTCCATCATATTGCATGACGTAGCTATTTGGAAACATATGACTTGGCATAGGGATTTTTGAGTAAGCTCTCATGTCTTTTTCTACTTTAAAGTAATTTCTCACAACAACGGTGTTAGAAACAACTTTAACATGGGGGCATACATCAAAACTCATTTTTCATTGTACTATTTTCTTTCTTCCTGCAATGCATTCCTTTCTTGGTGGTGTCATCGGGTTTAGTTTTGTTCGAGAGTGTGATATTTCCTTGCACTTCTCCTCTCTTGGAAACATTAAGTACAATGTTCCCTAAGATGACACCTTACATTTTTCCTCTCTTGGAGACATAAAGCACAATGTTCCCTAAAATGAGACTTCACACAAACTAAGAAAAATCCCTTCGAACATCCCTCTTTCTTGCTGCATTTTATTTTTGTAACTTATTAAAGTAATGGAGGTATGGATTTGATATGGTTGATTGGGGCTCACCTAGTGGACAACTAGCTTCACTAGCCCTTCTGAGTGTGCATTTTCTTTTTTTCCTTATCATAGTCATGGTGGTATGACTTTGATATGGATCTCTTGGGGCTCACCTAGTGGACAACTAGCTTCCCTAGCCCCTATGAGAATGCATTTTATTTGCATAGTGGACATGTTCCACTTGTAAACCTTTTTTTGGAAAAATAGCCTACACCTGGTCCACAATGCATTGGATGATCAGTTGAATCTTAATCCATTGAATTTTTCTCTTTTCTTTCTTTCTTTCTTTCCTTTTTCTACCTTTGATGGTGTATGGTGGTGATCTAGTTCTGGTTTCATATATCATCTACAAGTGTGTTCCTTCATGCCTATATTGGTTTGTCATAAAATCTTGATCCTGGTGGCTTGACCAGCCTCTTGGTTATTGTCATCCTATCCTACTAGCATTTTGTAAACAAAGATTTTGGCTCCCTAATGCTTTCTTGCACTTCTAGGGTTTTAAACCTAAAAGGAGAAATATCGGCCAAAATGGAAAATGTCTACATTCAAAATCAATGCAAGGATGGATGGAATATGCTTAGATGAAATGTCTAAATACAATAAATTGATAAAAGAAATGCAAGTTGTTTGAAAACACATTGAGATATGCAAAAACACCTAGAAATGAAGGTAAATTGTAACAGAAATTGATGAAACTGAAGGTGTACACTTGGAAGTTGAAAAGGGATGTAGTGAAGGTCTAGAATCCTGAAAAACCTGATGTAGAAGCCAACTATGACACTTGTTCCAATCTAGGTGACTTAGTCCCAAATTTAGAAAACTACTTTGGAGCCTGTTTCAGCCAAATGGGTATCCAAATCTACAAAAACCTCTAAAAAATAGGTTCAGTGGGACTAAGTCATCACTATTGGTGACTTAGTTCACTTCTGAATTTCTAAAAATCTAAAAGTGGAAATGGAAGCCCTTGGTCTTCACTTCGGTTCCTAACAGGTGTCATGTTCTAAAACTCTGATTTTCAGCACTATAATTGACTTTTTGTTGATATTTTGGCTTAGTCAACAAGGAGATGTCTTCAATGACTTTTCAACTTAATCTTTAATGATCTCCAAGTCTTCAAGATACCTAAATCTATAAACACACAAGGAAAGAGAGAGAAAGAGAGAAATGTTGAATATTTGGGCATGGGGGTTTTCCTTAGTCAAATCCCTTTTTAGGTAATTAAACCAAAATGAATAAATAATGCAATTAAGCATGAATTGATGGATTTAGTACCTTGCCATGATGATTTATTTTGATTTTCTATAGTAAAAGATGAAGAATCTTCCGTTGAATGTCTTTGAAAGCTATCTTGATGACCTAGCATGTTGAAACCCTAACTTGCTTGACTTGAGAACATGATGAATGATGAATGAATGATGATGAGTTATGAATTGGGGTTTAGAGACTTGTATTTATAGGAAATCCACCTAATTTTCCCATTAATTTGATCCCTAAGGCTGACATGAAGGAAAAATAAATTTAAATTCCACTTTTTCCCACCCGAACCTTGAAAATAGCCCAAATGGGACTAAGTCACTAGGCTAGGAGACTTAGTCCCACCTAAATGGGACTAAGTTTCCCAAATGGGAAACTTGGTCCCACAGGGGTTATTTTTCCAACTGGATTGTCAAGGAGTGAAGGAATCAAGCTTCTAAGTTGTTCTAGTTAGGTCTTTGATCAATTTAATCCTTGGGATGCACAATATGGGGACATAGGGGCCTATTAATGATGATGTAAAGGGTTATTAGGGCTAGGAACACAAATTTCAATGTGAAAGTGTGATTAAATACACTTTACATCATTAAAATGAGGTTCATATAGCCTAGAAAGGCACAACATCTAATGTGAATGTGTAAGACACATTACAACACTAGATTAACAATGAGGTTATTTTACAAGCCTTCTAGATTGACTTGATAATGAAATTAAATAAATTTTACAATATTTAATTAGGGGAAGATAGGTCCATTAAGTCTAGAGAAGTGTGAAAGTCTTTTACAACACTTTACAACACCTTTACAAGACATTGTTAAATGAATTTTATTCAGTTTGCAATGGCCCAAGATCTAATGTAGATGTGTAAAACACCTCACAACACTAAATCAAGGCCTTATTAAGTCCAGTTTGTCATTAATTATTCCCATATCAAACAAGAAAAAAGGAATAATTTTCTCATGTCCATAGTTAGCCCCCACTTTAGTGAGAGGATGAATTTGCTTCAAACACACACTAAAGTAGACATTCAAGAAGGGCCCAATTGTAGTAATGTGGATAGTCTAGGATGGAAAATATCAAAGGCGGTTTCAAAAGCCCCCAGGATCCAAGATCCTAAGTCAAAACAACATAAGTGCAAAAGGACACACACAAGGTGAATGATTTTGTAGCAGAAAAAGATACATGATCATGCAATGGAAAGAACTAGAAGGAAGAAAAGAGCGAAAAATAAAAAGGTGGATCAAGCTTCAACCATTTGTCCAACACATTGTGGATTAGATCCAGGTTGTTTGTCCAAAAATGCAAACTCACTCTTAGGTGAAAAAAGTCTTGGTTGTTCGCCGAGTGATAAGTCCTAAGAGGTAAGACACATATAGCCAATATGTGCTCACACACACAGAGGTGGCTATGGGGAAATTCATGCCTTGGAATGGGCTTCTCGCTCGAACCATACCAAATTTATACTGATAACTTTAATAAGGTGCCACAAAAAATGGTCTTCGAGCTCCAAGAGGTAAGCAAACCTTCATATGATTGACACTCATAGACATTGTAAATGCAAGGAATGTTCATCGTGCAAGGTCTCATCTTATGGAACATCATGCCTAATGTTTCCAAGAGAGGGTTAGTGTAAATGGTTTCATCTTATTTCCAAGAGAGGACAACTGCAATGTCTCATCCTAGGCAACATTGTACCTAATGTTTCCAAGAGAGGAAATTGCAAGAAAAAGAAAATCACACAATGAAATGTGAGTGTCGATGTATGCCCCCACTTTAAAGTAGTTTCTAACACCATTACTATGAGAAATTTCTTTAAAGTAGAAGAAGAAGACATGAGAGATTACTCGGAAATCCCTATGCAAAGTCATATGTTTCCTATAAGCTACATCATGAAAAAGGTAGTATGTCACGTGCGAGCCAAAATGAGTGACAAGATGCATGGTAGAATGAAAATCCTTATCAATTAGAGGGATTAGGTGCCCACACATAAGGAAGAACACCAAAATCCTTAAGATGTTGGATTTGAATACTCAAAGCTTTACATTCATTCGTAGCATGACCATGAACTCTATGATATGTGCAAAATGAAGTCTTGTAATAGCATTTCTTTCAAGTTCTTAGAGGAAGGGATATCAAGTGATCTTGGAGGAGTCTCAACAAGATACCCTCTTGATCAATAGTAGAAGGTGGTCCTGTAGATTGCGGAAAAGATACTTCTTTATTAGATGTATAGGAAGTCATATCTACACAAGACTCTTTAGATTGAGAGATTTTGTTCTCTCCATTATAGGAGGGTGTAAAATCTGATGAATTCAAATCATTACTGTTTTGCAAGATGACATTGATATTAAGCTAAGATGTCTTTGTGTGAAAATAATAACCATCAAGACCACTAGTGTCTATCAGTTTAGGATGCACGATTGTTAAAGTTGTCTTAGAGGGGTGTTATGTGGTAGTGTTGATGTTGAGTGAGGGATTTTTTATTTCTATCAAAGGACAATAACCAAGACCATGAGTAGTTTCTTGTGTGTTAGGATTGATGGGGACACAGATACCTTGTTCTTGAGAACCACATCCTTTTCCATTATATCCAAGTTGTTTCATAAGTTCATTACCTTTTCCATAAATATTTTGCATTGCTTATGAATCAGGGGGTTGTTCGTTGTTGTGTTCATCAAAGGTTGTATAGTTTGTTATGTTTTGGTCTAAAGTGGTTGAGGTGGATGCTTTCAAAGGATCTTATGAGTTGTGTGTTGACATGAATACTTTTTCGTGTGCCTTATTGGAATATTTTTTTATGATTTGGTACTCGCCCATGAATGTTGATGTGAAATCTAAGGAAACACAATCATCGTCTAATAGCTTTGTGTGTTGTTTAATGTGTTGTTCATTGTCTTTTTGTTGCACAAGTTCCATGTGTGTGGTTGGTGTTAATGTGTTCAAGGGGTTTTATTTGTTTTCTCAAGTTGTAAGACACTATAAGGCTCATGATCAAAGTCGAGTGTGCACACTTTGTTGTTGTATATGTATTTTATTTTTCGATGAAGAGTGGAAGGCACACCATTCATTGCATGAATCCATGACCTACCTAGAAGAAGGTTATATGAAAGATCATGAGGCATAACCTCGATTGATGTGTTCAGTGTGACTTCTCCAACTATAATAGGTAAAGTGATCACACCAAGCAGTGTGTTTTCTTCATTGTCAAAACCCTTAATAAATAAAGAATCGGGTTGAATTTTTTATTTATGCACATGAAGCTTATCCAAGAGGTTTATGCTACACACATTAAGGGTTGAGCCATTGTTAATAAGGGTTCAATTTATCCCTATCCTATTGTATTGAGTAATGATCATGAAAACTTCATTTTGATTTTTCACTTCCAAAGAGGGGAGTTCGCTTTGGTGGAAACACATTTTCCATCATTTAATCCTTGAATTATGCCTGCTATGTCATTTGGTTGCACATTAGAAGGGATAGGAACTTGTTGTAAGGCCATTTGAAGCATAGTGTGATAGGTAGGTGAATTATGAAGAAGGTCCCAAAGGGATATCTTTGCAAAACTTCTCTTAAGTTGCTCAACAATATCATACTCCCTTAATTGTGGAGCACTAGACAGTATAGAATTGGGAAAAGGTAAGGAAGTTGGGGTTGGTTGTTGTGGCTGCAGATTGTTGCTAGTGTTGTATGTATGAGCAACAGTATTATGACTCGGTTGTTGTGACATATTATTCTAAGGTGGGTAAAGGATATTGTTGTGAGTGTGAAGTTTGTGTGATGGTGGATAAAGGATGAGTTCAGGTTGGTTTTGAGTTTATGGTTAGAGTGAAGGTGGGTAGAGAATTAGAGGGTTCTTAGGATGTCCCACAGGGTAGGTATGAGGTACATTGATTGAGGGAGATCTAATGGACACTTTCACATTCATAACCTCAGTAGTCTTCGTTTGATGTATCTCTAATAAAGGGAAATCGAGAATCGCCTATTTATTTAAGGCACATTAGTATTGTTGTCATTTTCTAGCACCATGATATTCTCCCTAGAAGGAGAGTTTTTAAGAGAATTGTGAATAAAATGTTCTTGAAATTCATGGATTAGTTCTTCTAAAATGACTGCATCGCAAGTAGGGGAATGTTCAATGGTTGAATTTCTGTGTTTATCGATAGTGGTGAGATTGGAGAAAGACTCTATTTGATTATCTAAGGTTTCATTCTCTTGTTCCATATTATCTACCCTAGTAGGAGAGATTGTAATATGTTCATCCAAGGTTGAATTTTGTAAGAGTTGCTTCACAAGTGGGGGAGGCATCAAGAGAAGGACCTCTATTATTTTCAAATAAATTGTCCCAAACGGTGCGAGCATTAGGGAAGGGAGGGTCAAGATTCTCATGACTTTTAATAGGTATATCTTCTAACACCCACCATCCTCTTTGCATCGAGGAGGGATGTGAGGAGAATGAAAATTTTGATTGTCGGGTATGTGCAGGATCATGGTGGGCCAAAAAGTGGCAATGAGGAATAAAACATGTCTTTCATTGACACAAAAACGCAAAAATACTGTGTTGACTTTTTTTAGGCTTGGGTGTCAGTACACACCACCAAAGCAAACACCAATCCTAGTTTTCCAAATCATATATCCAATTTAAATAGGATATCCAATTTGTAAAAATTATATATATACAAATTATGTGGTTGTTTTAAAATCATTTGATAGTCAACAACCTACGGGCGCATAGTGAGGAGATTCTTCGCTTAACAGATATCCGATTTCGCCAATATCTAATTTGAAAAGGTAAGATTTTAGATTTTTATTTGCTTTGATTCAATTTTGAATTAGATTTGGATAATTTCAATTAGTTTTTTGTGGATTTTTTTTCAAAATAGGGTTTTTGATTGAATTTTTATGAAAATTTTGAGTTTAGAGTGGATTTTGATTTAAAAATGAATGTTTTTGTGGATTTTTTCAAAATAGGGTTTTGATTGAATTTTTATGAAAATTTTGAGTTTAGAATTGATTTTGATAAAAAAAATGATTTTTTTGCAGATTTTTTTCAAAATAGGGTTTTTGATTGAATTTTTATGAAAAAATTGAGTTTAGAATGGATTTTGATAAAAAAAAAATGTTTTTAATGGATTTTGATTTAAAAATAGTGTTGCTTATGTATTTGTATTAAAAATTAGAGAATTTTATAGATTTTTGTTAAAAAGTAGGGTTTTTTTTTTAAACTAGGGTATTTTTATCATATTTTCATTTATATTGTCTAATTTTAATTAGATTAATTATTTTTTAACTTTAATTAGGCATTATGGCTGCTGAGAATGAGAATGCACAAATTCCACTAGTTGAGAATGAAAATCCCCCAGTTGAGAATCAAAATGCAGAAATGCCAATGCTCCACCACCTCCGTAGCCATCAATTGAAGACTTAATTTGTGAAAAATTGGAGCAATTGAGGGGAATCTGTGATGTTTATAAGAAAATCCCTCGATTATCCCACATGTCAACCACATTAACAGGAATAATTACAAATGTAGAAACCCTCTCCACCCAACATAATGCCTTTCATTCGTGGCGAGAAACCATGAGGGAATATTATGCATGTGGATTGTCTTATGATGATGTGAAAAATCTCCAAATAACAAAATCCCAAATAGCCTCTTTATTTATTAGCCCCGGCACTGGTTTGCCAGTTAATGTTAACAAACCAAAACTTTCTATAAAATGGTGCACGCATAGGGGCATAGTAGATAACTTTTGGGATCGCTGGTGTATGGTTTTTGATAAACCACCCAACAATAATCTTGATGTACCTTTTTACTTTATTAAAAAATTATACGTTGAGTTTTTGTTAGGGAATCATGTCAATTACTTTGACATTAAACCCTTCTAGGGCGTTGGTGGAGGTATGCCCCAGGATAAGCTAGGGGCAGTTAGAGTAGTTAGGCACCCACATGTTCTATGTCCTCCCCTTCCTCTGCCACCTCCAGTACAACATCCAGATATTACGAAGGATGCAACCACACAGACTATCCAGGCCATTCACTCTTTGAGTGGTCTTTTGGTTTCCCATGCTTCTTCAATAGCTCAGCCACATTATAATGATGTTGGCGATAGATCCAATGTTGTTGCATCATCCTCCTCGGGTTCACATATTTGTGTGCCACATATTTGCAATACGTGCCAGCAGATATGCTTGGGTCCTATTGTACAGCCCGCTGAGCATCCATTAGACACTTCTGATTATGACATCCAGGATGTGGAGATTATAGCAGATCACACGTAGGGGAGTGGAGCACACCCTACAGAGTCCTCTCCTGCTAGAGAGGTGGACATTGGAATAGTTACACACGTAAAATTTAAGGTGTAAATTCATAACTTGCATTTTTCTTAAATGAATATTAATAAGAGATATTATCAAATACTAATATTTATTTACATGGTCTATTTGACAGTTAATGTTTGAGGAGCTCATACGAGTGACTGATAGCACCCTTAGGGCCATTTCATTTGGCCTCGACATGCACACAGTATGTATTTTTGCACTCATTCATTTACATTTTTTTACTGTATACTTGCTTGTCATTTGAATTGTCATTAATGAAATTATATATTAACTTATATGTTTATCTTATTCTCTGCTTGTAGGAAACACCTAGTGTGAGCGACGTGCGACGCTCTCCAGACTATGGAGGCACAATGTTAGATAAGGGAAAGGTAATTGAACTCAAATTTGATTGAATTAAGATTTATAAGATCTTTTATTTATTATGCATACATTGACATAGATTCGTAGTTTCATATATACTTGTCATTTTTATGTACAAGCGGTTGTGAGCTATACATCATTGTTGACAAGTGTCACAACATCTGAAGGAGTAGGTATTCAAACACCTGAAAGAGGAGGTGTTGAAACACCTCAAGGAGGAGGTGTTAAAACACCTAAAGGAGATAAAGAAAAAGATCAGCCTAAAGAGGTATGTGTTTATTTTATTTTACATGCTTGGTAAATATGTTCTTATTACCGACAATTCTATGCTAACTTGGATCAATTTTATGTTTTTGTTCACATATATAGATTGATGTTACAAAAGTTGGTTTGGTTGGTTCTTTGATAGGAGTATATTCTAGGACTCCTAACCCTTCGAAGAGACGTATATTTCAGGTAATCAAGATTTCAATTTTAGAGTTCAATTATAATTCAATTTATATTGATTTTAATGTTAATTATTCAATTTTAAATTATATAGTATAACTAATCTCAATTGTGGTTTGACTTTTTCTTGTGTAGCTACCTTTAGAGCCAATGAGAATTACAAAGAGGCTCCATTTTGATGATCGGCCAATAGTTTAGGATGAGATAGACATTTTGGCATGTAAATTTTTAGATACCGAGATGGCATATGCCACATATTTTAAAACTTTGTTTGAGTTGGCGTTGATGCCATTTTTGTATATGGACATACACTTGATTATTGGATTATTTGATATATAGAAGTTGACAATCAAAATTTAATTTCCTCCTCGTGTGCATGATTAAACTCTTTGAAAATTTAATCAAGTGAGCAATGGTTAAATATCAATGTACAATAGCATAAAAAGAATGGTTAAATATTATGTAGTTTATATTCATATTGCTGATTACATTGAATTGCACATCTTTCAAACTCAAAGCATTACTTCACATTGCATAAGTAACAACTAGATGCTGATAGATGAAAAAAATTCAATAACAATATAGTATTTAAAAATTCAACCTAAGCAGTTATGCAATTACTTCACATTACATAACTAATAACTAGGAGCAGCTATCAATTGCATTAGCTTGTCATGGAATTCTATGAGACCACATTTCTTTGAGGAAACTTGGCACAAAACTCACAAAAAATGAAAAGAAAGCACTCAAACAAACTTTAAAGGGGTCTCAGGCCTGTTGCCCCCTCATTCCACATGCTATGCAACCATTTACTTGCAGTGTAGGGGCCGAACAATGGAGAAAACATGTAAAAAAAAATTATATATATACAGCCTAGAAGCATGAATTATGATTAGAATATCACATAACATCATATAAACAAAAAAACCACTATAAACTTGAATTTCATTTAAAACATGCATGATAAATATTCATCGTTGAAACTTGAATTGTGGTAGCTTGATATATACAGAGTCGATTGATGCTAGGGTTCAATTTGTATGATATTGAAAAAAGAATCCAACTGAGTAGAGTTATCAGCATTCTTCAAAAATGATAAGAATTCTTTTAGTACACAAACCATTTTGACGTCTTCTTGCTGTCTCAAATGTTATTTTGTATCATTGTTACATTGGTCTTGAGAGTGATTGCACGTTTGAAGTGTATAAACACATACCTTTTTGTAATATCAAGGATACTTTTTGAATCTTCCATGCATTGCTAATCTAAAAGCAAAGGTTTTTTTCCTAATCTGTATGCAGCCATGCTTTTGACATTGTCAAAAAGAGAAAAACTTCCCTAATGATGCAAAGGCTTGGCCAAGCAGTTCTAACTCTCCACATGAGAGAAGAGAGATGTTGGAGAGTACATCAAGTCAGTGAGAACCGAAGTGTAATGTGTTTTATTTTGTAGTACTCCTCTGTTTCTTTGCAGGAGTGTGATGAATTCTTAGTTCAATGATGCTACACAATTTTTGAAAAAATAAAGTTGTGTCACGGTCTGAATTCAATCCAACAAGCAAAAATGAAAGCTCAGCCTCTTGGAATGAAAATTCTTGTTTGCAAAACAAATGAATAAGAATGAGGTAGTTATGGTGTTTGAAGTTATTTAGAGGTCACTTTTAGGGTGCAAGGCTTAAAAATTCATTTTAAATGCACTCAAACAAACTTTAAAGGGGTCTCAAGCCTGTTGCCCCCTCATTCCACATGCTATGCAGCAATTTACTTGTGGTGTAGGGGCCAAAAAATGGAGAAAACATGTAAAAATAATATATATATATAGATGTGCAGCCTAGAAGCATGAATTATGATTAGAATATCACATAACATCATATAAACAAAAAAAACACTATAAACTTGAATGTCATTTAAAACATGCATGATAAATATTCATTGTTGAAACTTGAATTGTGGTTGCTTGATATACAGAGTCTATTGATGCCAGGGTTCAATTTGTATGATATTGAAAAAATAAGACAACTAAGTAGAGTTATCAGCATTCTTCAAAAATCATAAGAATTCTTTTAGTACACTAGCCATTTTGATGTCTTCTTGCAGTCTCAAAAGTTATTTTGTATCATTGTTACATTGGTCTTGAGAGTGGTAGCTTAATATAGGTCCACAATACAAAACCTGGTTTACCTGTGCAGTGTAACATTGGCATAGGAAGATTTTTCTTTGAAAGCAAAAATGAAAGCTCAGCCTCTTGGAATGAAAATGCTTGTTTGCAAAACAAATGAATAAGAATGAGGTAGTTAAGGTGTTTGAAGTGATTTAGAGGTCACTTTTAGGGTCACTTTTAGGGTAGTTAAGGTGTTTGAAGTGATTTAGAGGTCGCTTTTAGAGAAGAGAGATGTTGAAGAGTACATCAATTTAGTGAGAACCAAAGTGTAATGTATTTTATTTTGTAGTACTCCTCTGTTTCTCTACAGATGTGTGATAAATTCTTAGTTCAATGATGTTGAACAATTTTTTTAAAAAGAAAGTTGTGTCATGGTCTGCATTCAATCCAACAAGCAAAAATGAAAGCTCAGCGTTTTGGAATGAAAATGCTTGTTTGCAAAACAAATGAATAAGAATGAGGTAGTTAAGGTGTTTGAAGTTATTTATAGGTCACTTTTAGGGTGGAAGGCTTAAAAATTCATTTTAAATGCACAAAAAAGAATGAAATTACTTTAAACCAATTTTGTGAAGAAGTTAACTATGTTTCCCACTAGTTTCCCTCAAGAGTCCAAAGTGCTAAAAGGCAGCAATCTTTGAAGAGATATTTCTTGGTGACCGTGATGTTTACAGACTCTCTGTCCAAGGCTATGGGATCGTGTTGGGACCATCTACAAAAACCTCTCTTGGTTTTTGCTATCTCGGAGGTGTTTTCCTGTGGTGATGACTTTTCAGTGGAGGGAAAAGTTGTCAGATGCAAGCAGTGTAAAGTTGCAAAGTGGTGCAACTTTCATTCCGCAACTCGTCTGACCAAACGGATTGTTCCAACACATCTGTATGGGTACGTTCACGCTAGGTATGGTCCTCTCTTGCACCCAAATACGCTGAATCACTCCGAGCTACATTGGACCGGCGATTTCCCTTAAGAGTCCAAAGTGCTAAAAGACAAAAATCTTTGAAGGTCTATTTCTCGAAGACCGTGATGCTTACAAACTCTCTGTCCAAGGCTATGGGATTGTGTTGGGACCATCTACAAAAACCTCTCTCAGTTTTTGCTATCTCGGAGGCATTTTCCTATGGTGATGACTTTTCAGTGGAGGGAAAAGTTGCCAGATGCAAGCAGTGTAAAGTTGCCAAGTGGTGCAACTTTCATTCCGCAACTCGTATGACCAAATAGACTGTTCCAACACGTTCGTATGGGTACATTTACACTATGGATGGTCCTCTCTTGCACCCAAATATGCCAAATCACTCCGAGCTACATTGGACCAACAATTTCCCTTAAGAGTCCAAAGTGCTAAAAGGTAGCAATCTTTGAAGGGCTATTTCTCAAAGACTGTGATGCTTACAGACTCTCCATTCAAGGCTATGGGATCATGTTGGGACCATCTACAAAAACCTCTCTCAATTTTGGCTATATCAGAGGCGTTTTCCTGTGGTGATGACTTTTCAATGGAGGGAAAAGTTGCCAGATGCAAGCAGGGTAAAGTTGCAAAGTGGTACAACTTTCATTTCGTAACTCGTACGACCAAATAGACTATTCCAACACGTCTAGATGGGTAAATTTATGCTATGTATGGTAATCTCTTGCACCCCAATACGTCGAATCACTCGGAGCTACATTGGACTGGTGATTTCCCTTAAGATTCCAAAGTGCTAAAAGGCAGCAATCTTTCAAGGGCTATTTCTCGGACACCATGATGCTTACAGACTCTCCATCCAAGGCTATGGGATTGTTTTGGGACCATCTACAAAAAACTCTCTTGGTTTTTTCTATCTCGGAGGTGTTTTCCTGTGGTGATGACTTTTCAGTGTAGGGAAAAGTTGCCAGATGCAAGCAGTGTAAAGTTGCAAAGTGGTGCAACTTTCATTCCATAACTCGTACGACCAAATGGACTGTTCCAACATGTCCAAATGGGTACGTTTACGCTAGTGATGGTCCTCTCTCGCACCCAAATACACCGAATCACTCTGAGCTACATTGGACCAACGATTTCTCTTAAGATTCCAAAGTGCTAAAAGGCAGCAATCTTTGAAGGGTTATTTCTTGGAGACCGTGAGGCTTAAAAACTCTTCGTTCGAGGCTATGGGATCATGTTCAAACCATCTACAAAATTGTCTCTTAGTTTTTTCTATCTCGGAGGCATTTTCCTATGGTGATGGCTTTTTCATGGAGGGAAAAGTTGTCAGATGTAAGCAGTGTAAAGTTAAAAAGTGGTGCAAATTTCATTCCATAACTCGTACGACTAAACAGACTATTCCAACACATCCAGATGGGTACGTTTACACTAGGTTTGGTCCTCTCTTGCACCCAAATACGCCAAATCACTCTGAGCTACATTGGACCAGCGATTTCCCTTAAGAGTCCAAAGTGCTAAAAGGTAGCAATCTTTTAAGGGCTATTTCTTGGAGACCATGAGGCTTACAAACTCTTCGTTCGAGTCTATGGGACCGTGTTCAACCATCTACAAAAACCTCTCTCAGTTTTCTCTATCTCAGAGTCGTTTTCCTGTGGTAATGACTTTTCAATGGAGGGAAAAATTGTCAGATGCAAGCAGTGTAAAGTTGCAAAGTGGTGCAACTCTCATTCCGCAACTCGTACGACCAAACAGAGTATTCCAACACATTTGAATGGGTAAGTTTACATGAGGGATGGTCCTCTCTTGCACCCGAACACGTTGAATCACTCTGAACTACATTGGACCAGTGATTTCCCTTAAGAGTCCAAAGTGCTAAAAGGTAGCAATCTTTGAAGGGCTATTTCTCAAAGACCGTGATGCTTACAGACTCTTCGTCTAAGGCTATGGGATTGTGTTGGGACCATCTACAAAAATCTCTCTCAGTTTTTGCTATCTTGGAGGCATTTTCCTGTGGCGATGACTTTTCAATGGAGGGAAAAGTTGCCAGATGCAAGTAGTGTAAAGTTGCAAAGTGGTGCAACTTTCATTCTGCAACTCGTACGACCAAATGGACTATTCCAACACATCTGGATGGGTACATTTACACTAGGGATGGTCCTTTTTTGCAACCAAATACAACGAATCACTTCGAGCTACATTGGACCGAGTGAAATTAGGTGAAAATTTGATGCAGACACAAGGGCACAATCACAAACTCTTTGCAACCTACCTATTTGAGGCATCTACCAAGATTATTCTAACCTTTTTGTACAATCCAAAACTCCCTAAAAACTTGACAAGCAACTAAATACGCAATTCCCTCTTTAACCCCCTTAAACCCTTGTAATAGTGAGAAACTAGTTTTTGTCCAATTACTCCACAATTTTCCAAAACACCAGACCAATGTTGGGAAAAGGTGTGTTGTACACCTTGCATTATGTATTTAATATAATTATTCTTGGGGCCACTTAATGTTGCATGTAACATTGGCACATAAGTTAAATTGATAAAATTTAATTATTTAATATTGGGAAAATAATAAATAAAGCACCCAATATTAAATAACAGGACATGGTTTGTAATCTCATAGTTATTGTCACATAGTTTTGTGCAATACCACTTAGTGGTTTTGTGGGAGCTTGCTTCTATAAAAGCAACCACAAAGGTAGTTATTAAGAGATTCAATTTTGCATGTTTAGCTCTGGTTAGCATTTGTGAGGATTTGAAGCATGGCACAAGATGTGTGGTTGCATGCTTGTTTGCATGGATTGCTTGGAGAGAGCTTGTTGCTTCAATGGTGTTCATGGAGACTTGTAAGATGTATTGTAATCTTATTGCTGAATAATACATGAGAGATGGATGCTTTTGGAGGCTGGGTTGTTTCCCTCTTGAGGGTTTTCCCAAGGTATATCTTGTGTCATATTTTCATGGGTATGTTGTCTATTCTCTTACATGTGAATTCTGAATACTTAAATGCATAGATTTCTTTATGGGTTATGTGGAAATTGTCTTTAATTGGCTGCAAGTTTCCAAAAACCAACACATGACTGATTCAAACACCCATATCTAAGTTACACAACATATATGAGAAACAACATAGACTCCTTTGGACCAGCGTTGACTTCCTATACATTCACCCTTGAAAAGGCTACTCAATTAGCCCAAAAATGCAAAGCAACATACCTTGAAACACCGCACAGACCCCTGAAACCTTGGGGAAGCAAATAAATTTCCAAGAAAACAAAGATTCTGCAATTGAATTCCATTTGTACGGACCTGCAACCATCAAATCAGAAAACCCTTGTTTTTAGTGTAATTCTTGAGGGTTTATTGGATGTAGCACTTCCACAACCTTTAAGACTCTTCCACCACCTTAGACACCTTTATTTAGGCCCCAATATGCTTAGAAAAGAAAGAAACTTCTGGTATCTCTGAGATTTTTGCAAACCCTAGGGTAAAAACTCTATTTTCAAGTGAAAAAAAACCACCATTTTTAGACCTTTAACTCTTCATTTTATTTCAAAACCCAGTTCTCCACACCTTCCACTCTTGAAATATCATTTCCTAATCCCTACCAACTCATCCCACCAATTCACATTGGCACATAGTATGTGGGATGAGATTCAAGCCATTAAAATTGCAAAACTCTTATTCCCCTACTCAGGAACCTGTCTAAAGAAAGTCTGAGTTTTGAGGCACAAAATGAATAAATAAACCCTCTATTAGGAAGTCAGAATAAATTCAACACATGTAATAATGTTTCTACAAAAAAAAAAAATTCAAAAATGCTTGAATGGCTTGTGCACAATGATGCAGAGGGTCTAGGACTTTCAAGGAACACAAAGATTTCAAGGATTAAAGTGATGCAATTTCTAACCTCCTTCCAAGCACCCTAATGGAGACAAGGATTAATGATGCACTAATCACTTGTATGCTCTCTTTATTGACCCAAACCCTTGGAACACCCTTAAGAGACTTAAGAAAACTTTTCTTGAACTTTCACAAAGCCCCAAACCTCTGTCTCCAACAAAACCTACTTTTTGCACCTTAAGTAGCCTTCTAGCCCAATTAGGCCTCTAGCGAAGGACTTTAGACTTTTCTCTCAAACTTTCCAAAAGAACCTCAAATATAATGGTTGATTAAGTTGTGTTCTATGATGAAAAACAACATGTTCAAACCCTGATTCCACTTTCTTTAGACAATCCCTTCCAAAACTTGTTGTTTCCTCAAAAACTAGGCCTAATTAGCCCTCTTTTCCAAAGCAACTCCTCTCTAACTTTATCCCCTGATTAAGAAATTTTCAATAGTGTCTCAAATTTTCTCAAAACCAAGGATTTTCAAGGTCCTAACCTTCTATGACACCTCTAAGATCCCTGATCACAAAACCCTCCATAGAATGCCTCAAAACTAGGGCTTCTTGAAAAATAACCTTCCAATCACTTCCAGAACTTATTTATTGACCCTACACCATTAGGACAACATATTTAGCCTATTCCAACTCAAAAAATACCCCTCCTCTAGGTAGATATTCTACTGCTATACCCTAGCCTCCATATTCATGCTCTTTCCATTGTCAAACTTCGGTGTACACCCTAGGATTCATCTTTCCTAATATTTAGGCTATTAGATTGATATGATACAAGTTAATTATGATCCATTTCATTGGTCTCAGTCATATATTCCCATGAAATGGATCATTCATCATGAAAAACCCTCAAAACTAGTGCAAATTTTATGTTTCCTTGAGGACAGTCAGAAGTTTTGTACAAAAAATTGATTTCTATTGACTTTCAAAGCCTTCAATGGTGTTAAAACATGTAAATTCAAGTCCTTAAGCCATCAAAATGAATCAAAGTTCAATAGGAATCAATAGAACATCAAAAGATGCAAAAACTAAAGTTTTTCTTTTTTTTTCTGAGAACAGTCCGTACAATCACTTCTCCACATGCCCAACCTCTGTATAAATGATTATTTTGGGGTTATAGACCCATTCCCCAACTGACCAAACCATTTTGGATTGATTACAATGCATAATTACCTCTAAAACACCTAAAACTCATTTTCCCACCTAAAGTGGATTTTCAAAAATTTGAATTTCCAATTTGCAATTTATTAAACTCTACTATCTAAAAACAATTGGATCCCTAATATCCAACTTTATTTGACACAATAAAATCATAATAAACCTATCTAACCTCCTAGAGCATTATTTTTCCATTTACAAAGCATTTTGGTCCTAGGGTCCTTGTCAGGACCCTTAGGATAGTTGACTCCTTTCAAGTTCTTTCCCATTTCAAAAGCCATTATAGGCTTCAAAAGATTATAATTGATGTTTTGATTTGATGGAAAGGTCCTCCTGACCCTTGCACACTTCTGACCTTTGAAGCGCTCCTTGAAGGCCTTGGGTGCTCCTGCACCATTCTCCCCAAGAAAGAAAGATTTCTTTCCCCATGAAGTATCCCACGTGTTTCCACCAAAAGACCCCTGGCTCCTGGATGTTTGCACCTTCAAATGACAGGGCATGTAATCTCCCAAAGTCACTATCTTCCTCTTCTGCCAATCTGCACTCTTGATAGAATCAAAACATGGATTAGTGTGTCCTCTTGGCTGTTTAAGATCAGTCTGTCCCTGTACCCTATTTCTGCCTTCATTCCCATGATTTCTTGGTGAAATAACTCCCTCTATTACCCTCAACTATAGGGCATTTAATATTCCCCTCCTTAATACTATCCAAGTCCCACAAATTCTACTTTTTAGGACTGTATCCTTCACAACCCTGCTGCAACTTGTCTTTTCTAAACCTACCAATGTCTTCCCCTGTCTTACCCTACTCATTTACCTACAAATTCTTCTCAAAAAAAATCACAAAGTTCTCATTAGACTGCTCCAAAGGCAAAGGAACCAATTGATATCTAACATCTCCTTTATGCACCAAATATGTATTATGGAATCCATCATGCAATGTCCTTCTAGCATACTGCCATGGTCTCCCCAAGATGATATGACCACAAGTCATTGGAATGACATCACAAAGCACCCTATCATGATATGATCCAATTGAGAAATCCACAAAATTCTCTTACCAATCTCTACATGTTGTCCTTGAGTTACCCAAGTGGCCTTGTAGGGAGTAGGATGATCAAATGTTTCAATCCCTAGCTTGGTTATCATATCAAGTGAAACTAAATTGCTATGTGTCCCTGAATCTATGAGCAATCTGTAGATATTACCATGGCTCAAACAATTTGTCTTGAAAATAGTTACCTTTGGCTCTTGATGAAGTCTTTCTCCTTGCTTGACCATAAGAAACTCACCATCAGTCACAGGGTCTGCCATGAATGTTTTTGATTCCTCCTTCTTGTCTTCTTCTTCTTGTACCAAGTTAGCTCTCCTATCTTTTCCCTTATCAGCTTGTTCCCATTTAGGACACTTGAAGGAAGGATGCCCTGGTTCATTGCAATTGAAACACCTAACTGTGAATGGTCCTCTACCTTGTCCAAATCTGCCTCCTCCTCTAGGAGTGTATCCTCCTCTTTGATCAAAAAATACCTCTTTACCTTTGTCATTGCTGCTCTTGTCATTTCTACCTTGTCCTTGTTCTCTCTTACCTCTGCCCCTATTTGAACTACCTCCTCTTCCACCATTGCTTGATCTTTCTTGCTTCCTCTTCACCTTTTCTTTTGCTCTAATGGCCAACTGAAAACATTCTCCTAATGTCCTTGGCAATTGCAAACCAATCTCATCTTGTAGATTATACCTCAAGCCATTGATGTACCTGGCTATTTTCTCATCCTCTTCTTCATAACCCCCTCTAATACTAAGCTTGTGAAATTGATATAGGACATCACATCCATGTCCTTTTGCTTTAAATTCTACCTTGAATCCTTTTCACATGAATGGTATAATCAGATGGTAAGAACTGCTCTTTGACCAAACTCTTCATCCTAGCCCATGTAGAGACTTTTGTCAATCCTCTAGCCATCCTATCATTCTGAAAACTAGTCCACCATGTCAATGTTGTGCCTCTCAACTTGGTTTTGGCAAACTTAACCTTCCTCTCTTCACCCATCTCTTCAAACTCAAAATAGTTTTCTAAGGCATCAAGCCATCCTAACATATCCTCACTATCCATCTTCCCTTAATAGATAGGAAATTCTATGTGACTCTTCCCTCCATGACCTTGTATTGCCTTCAACAATCTCAGTAGCCTCCTTTCCTCAGGGTCCTCTATCTCATCTGCTTGTTGTTCTTGATTTACCCTCACATGCTCTTCTTCTTCATCATTGTCTTCTTGGTCTTCTTGCTCTTCTCTCCTCCTACTCCTCTCAAGGTTATTTATCCTTGATTTCATGGTCTCTCTCTCCCTTCTCCACTACCTTTCTTCTCTTGCTCTGGCCTGCTCTCTTGCTACTTCTTCTTCCCTTCTTTCCCTTCTCTCCCTTTCCAAGATTTCCTTCAACTCTTCCAACTCTCTTGCCAATTGTTTTTTTGGTGCCATTGTTGTTTCTTCAATCCCTAAAGGACCTACTCACTGCTCTAATACCACTCTGATGCAGAGGGTCTGGGACTTTGAAGGAACACAAAGATTTCAAGGATTAAAGTGATGCAATTTCTAACCCCCTTCCAAGCACCCTAATGGAGACAAGGCTTAATGATGCATTAATCACTTGTATGCTCTCTTTATGGACCCAAACCCTTGGAACACCCTTAAGAGACTTAAAAAAACTTTTCTTTAACTTTCACAAAGCCCCAAACCTCTGTTTCCAACAAAACCTACTTTTTGCACCTTAAGTAGCCTTCTAGCCCAATTAGGCCTCTAGCGAAGGACTTTAGATTTTTCTCTCAAACTTTCCAAAAGAACCTCCAATATAATGGTTGATTAAGTTGTGTTCTATGATGACAAACAACATGTCCAAACCCTGATTGCACTTTCTTCAAACAATCCCTTCCAAAACTTGATGTTTCCTCAAAAACTAGGCCTAATTAGCCCTCTTTTCCAAAGCAACCCCTCTCTAACTTTATCACCTGATTAAGAAACTTTCAAAAATGTCTCAAATTGTCTCAAAACCAAGGATTTTCAAGGTCCTAACCTTCTATGACACCTCTAAGATCCTTGATTACAAAACCCTCCATAGAATGCCTCAAAACTAGGGCTTCTTGAAAACTAACCTTCCAATCACTTCCAGAACTTTTTTATTGACCCTACACCATTAGGAAAACATATTTAGCCTATTCCAACTCAAAAACATACCCCTCCTTTTGGTAGATCTTCTACTGCTATACCCTAGCCTCCATATTCATGCTCTTTCCACTGTCAAACTTCGGTGTACACCCTAGGATTCCACTTTCCTAAAATTTAGGCTATTAGATTGATATGATAAAAGTTAATTATGATCCATTTCATTGGTCTCAATCATATATTCTCATGAAATGGATCATTCATCATGAAAAACCCTCAAAACTAGTGCAAATTTTGTGTTTCCTTGAGGATAGTCAGAAGTTTTGTACAAAAAAATGATTTCTATTGACTTTCATAGCCTTCAATGGTGTTAAAACATGTAAATTCAAGTCCTTAATCCATAAAAATGAATCAAATTTAAATAGGAATCAATAGAACATCAAAAAGAATACAAAAAGATGCAAAAACTAAAGTTTTTCTATTTTTTCTGAGAACAGTCCGTACAATCACTTCTCCACACACCCAACCTCCATTAAAATGATTATTTTGGGGTTATAGACCCATTCCCCAACTGACCAAACCATTTTGGATTGATTACAATTCATAATTACCTCTAAAAAACCTAAAACTCATTTTCCCACCTAAAGTGGATTTTCAAAAATTTGAATTTCCAATTTGCAATTTATTAAACTCTACTATCTAAAAACCATTGGATCCTTAATATCCAACTTTATTTGACACAATAAAATCATAATAAACCTATCTAACCTCCTAGAGCATTATTTTTCCATTTACAAAGCATTTTGGTCCTAGGGTCCTTTGTTTAGACCCTTAGGACAGTTGACTCCTTTCAAGTTCTTCCCATTTCAAAAGCCATTATAGGCTTCAAAAGATTATAATTGATGTTTTGATTTGATGGAAAGGTCCTCATGACCCCTGCACACTTCTGACCTTTCAAGAGCTCCTTGAAGGCCTTGGGTGGTCCTGCACCACACAGGTAGAAAACACAAGAAAAACAGTAAAATATGAACTGAGCAATTGAAACTTTATTGATTCAAAGAAAAAAACTCCTTCAACCAAACCTGTCTCGAGCCCTTGAAGGCCTTAAGTACATTTCTATGCCTTGGAATCCAATCCCAATTCCTTTAACCATCAATATTAACTGACTTTTGAAACCTTAATGACCGTTGAAGGCCAAAATACAAACATTTTTCACATTAATATGACTCATAATGGAATGTTGCACTTTTCCACTTCTAACTTTACTAAGACCTCACTTAATGGCTTGAAATAGCATCATTACATGTTCAAAACACTTTTCTTACTTTTCCCTAAACAAATTTACTAATTTTTCCTTCAAAGGCTACAAAGTAACAACTAGGACAAGTTGGGATCACCATTTTTTTACCCTAAAACCTAAAAAATCCTCCTAATACATGACCATTAGGATTATTAGATCTCATTAAAGATAAAAACTAAAAATATCAACACTTTAATCATTGAAATGATCCACAATGATATTGTGGTGTAGGTGCTCCTACACCAAAAATGGTGGTTACAACTTGCTAATGTCAATGAAATGTGGGGGCAGCAAGATTTAAAGTTGGATCAAGCTTGTGCAGGTCCTAATAGACGTGTTTGATGAATTTATAGGGTGTGGCAAGGTTGGAAACATTTATTTCCTTAAAAACCTCATGAAAGTTGCTAAAAATGAAGTTGCACCCAAGTTGGATTTGAGGAGTAAAAGTTACAAGGCACTATAATTTATTATATATAAATGGGAGATATTACAAAACCTAGTTCAAACGAGCATACCGATAGGAAAGAACCAGGAAGAAAACCTTCGGTTGTAGCTCGATTAAGTACAAAAATAGACCCCTTTACAAAACCTATGAGTTTCCAAAATACAGACCCCTTTACATTTTAAACACACCCTTTATACAATGTGATACATTTGACCCATATTTCAAAAAACATCACTAGGTATAGATTATGCCCATACACAATAATGACCATTTTACATTGTTTCCAATTTGAGAATTCAAATTTTACAAAATGTTCCTATTAGAAGCATTTAGGGCACAGTCTTCAACAATAGTAGTATGTTCACGTTATGGACTGACAAGCACCTGTACAACCCATCAAGGTAGCTTAGAATAACCAATCTATATTATTCTAAATGACACAAAATATGATGAGATGGTAATCCAAACTATAAAAGACGCTTAGAATAACCAATTTATATTGTTGTAATTTGTTGCATACCTCTCTGAAAGGATCAAAGTTGGCTATTGTTGTAGCAGGTCCATGATCAATCATGCCAAGAATATTGCAACAATGGGAAAATGAGAAATCTATATTGTCACAATAAAAAAGATGCTTAGACTAACAAATCTATATTAATCTAAACAACTTGAATGATGATGAATTGGTGATGCAAACTATAAAAGATGCTTAGAATAACCAATCTATATTATTCTAAATGACACAAAATATGATGAGATGGTAATGCAGAGCTTCTCAAAGACACTTTAAAATAACAAATCCTATATTATTTGTAATCTATTGCATACCTAAAGGTCCAGTATATTATTGTAGGGTCCACTGATCAATTATGCAGGGAATATCACAAAAGTGGGAAAATGAGAAATCTATATTGTCACAATAGAAAAGATGCTTAGACTAACATATCTATATTAATCTAAACAACCTGAATGATGATGATTTGGTGATGCAAACTATAAAAGACACTTAGAATAACCTATCTATATTGTTCTAATCTGTTGCATACCTCTTCGAAATGATCAAAGCTAGCTATTGTTGCAGCAGGTCTATGATCAATCTTGCCAAAAATATCACAAAAGTGCATACAAAATATCACTATTAAAGACAACTGCATTGCAATAGTATATAAAATATCAGTATTAAATAAAGAACACTGATGAACTTAATCATAATGAATATAAGTATTATACCTTCCATTCTTGAAAATGTTATTCAAGTGTGCCTGAAGGGTCATCTCTTTGCTTAAGAGTATCCAATATTGCTTCATGATCAGCATTACTAAGTGTCCATAGTTGTTTTGTCTTTGAATTAAACATCTTTGCTTCAACAACTTGTTGCTATAACAAGGTGTGAATACGTAGGAGAATGGTTTGTGTTTCTAAGTAGTCTTCAAATGCAGGTATGCCATTCTTTCTAATCATGTATGTTGCTTAATAGTTCACAGCCACAACTAAACCTATAGGATACATGAAACCATCATCATCTTCCATCGGTTATGTTAGCTTATGCTTTACTTGCACACATCGAGCCAACCAATAATCTGATCTCTCTTCATTCCCTTGCGGTGCAAGAACTACAAAATATGTCCTAGCTATAGTAGATTTGAAAGC
>VDFB02173371.1:20433-42306 GCA_007258455.2 Sequoia sempervirens | reverse complement strand
AATTGATTAACTTGATGTGTGGTATAAAAAATTAGAAAGCAAAATTTCATTCTATAGAATGATTCAAAGGGGTCTATTCTTTATTTTTTTCAAAAACCACTCAATGTAGAATTTTTTTTCTTTGAAACAATTTTGGAACATAGGAAACTCCATGTTTTGCACGTGATAAACTAGTCTCTTGAGATGTTAAATGAGGAAATCTTGGCAATTTCATACCCTAGATGGGTCGTCGTTAAAAGTGTTCCTCCCCAAATTTAGGTATTTCTAACTCAATTGCTTTCTCCACTAGGAAATGTATTAAGGATATAGGAAACTAGAGAAACGTTATTACACATGGATGTAAGAATTTTGGTCTCTCTATCTCTAGGGGTGGATATCCCTAGAGAAATAGAAATAGAAACCCTCAAAAAGGAACTATCATATAGCGTTGAGATTATGGGTGGCCTTAACGCTTTATATTTGTGCAAAATGGAAGGGAATGTAAGAATAAACTAACCTAAAATCAAAGAAAAACTTTGAGATTCAAAATTAAAAAAAATTGACAAACCCTAATCCTAGAGATAATACAACGGGGAAGGATAATGCATAAGAGGTGAACAAAGATAATGTAGAATCATACAAGGAGATAGAGCTAAAAATCATCTCAGAAAGGTGTGTAGTGTTGACACGAGTATTACACATGCACACCAACAGACAAATAAATTCTCACTCAAAGAACATAGGAACCTACCTTTCTTGAAAGATCCACCAGGAATACCTAAATCTAAAGGCTATCTTAATTGATCCCAAGGCTCAAGAATGTCAAGTCTTGATGGGCACTAGGTTCACTTAAGGTTTGTTGTGTAAATTTTTTGTTAATCACGAGGGTTCTATGGTTTCTTGGGATTAATGGAGTCCAAAGGATCATAACCAAGGTTCAATCAAATCGAACATGTTTTGCTTCACAACTCCATGAAAAAAAAAGGTTTGCATGAAATATTTCATGAATTCAAATTTACAAAGAATCAACAGAATAACATAAATTTCTCTATAACTTCATGAATACTAAAGATTTGTAAGAATACTCCATGAATTTATCATTTTTAAAACATTTTTTGGAAATATTTAACATCTACTCTAAAATTAAGCATTAAAGATGCCCAAACTTAATTTTCTCCCAGTTATTGTCTACGCATACACCATGAAATAAACTAAATAAAAGAAAACAATGAATACTTCACTAGATTGTTTAATAGCTAGGCATAGAATGATGAACAATTTTAAAGGAACATGAGATCATTTTCCACTAGATAGTGTCTATGTGCACCCAAATCTGGCACAACACATAGGCTTTTTCAATAGGAATAAACAATTAGCTACGTAAGATTTCGTATTAGAAGATGGCTTCAATTGGCTTTCATATTAATAAATTTCAAATGGATCATGCAGGTTTTTATAATGGAATGGTACAAAAAATAAGAAAAAGAATTAAAACCAGCAAGAGTTCCAATTCTAAGTCTCCGTAATTCCACAAATTCTCGACTTAACTAAAAAAGAACAATTCTTGACCTTTTATAAGAACAAGGAGACCAAGGAGTTCCAATAGAGCACATGAAAGAGAATCAAAGGAACGAATCATAGAGTAGCATGTAGCATATGATAGTTGGCACAAGAATCGTCTAGAATAAGTCAAAAGATATTTTGACTTCCTTTAGTAACCAAAACTTTCTAGACTCGAGTCTTGGGACACAATAAAAAATATCAAATTGGATTGAGCAAGTCATCGACCAAACCTTCAAAACAAAATTTAGGAACTAGCTGGATATTTAGAATGATCGGGAGAATATGGAAATTTTGATCCATTAGCCTTGTGTTCCCACCTTCAAGTTGTTGCTTAAGGAAATATATGTGTCAGCGTAACACCTCAAAGCTCAATGTTACACTCATCCATCAAGAGAACCCTAGATCCTCGGTTCCCCAGTTACTCGTGCTCCTTCGCCATACGCCTCTCCTACATATGGGTTCTGAAATACGCATCCCAACCTAGGAAATGTTGTTTGATCTGCCCGTAGCCTTAGTTTTCATAACTGTCCATACCCGAACCTTTCCCAACAACCTATTCCTCTTGCACATAAAATTCCATGTGTCAATTCCCTTTTAAATCCATCAATAGGAAAATTATTAAAATAAAACACTCGTTAGCATTACTTCCTCCAAAACACCAATCTAGAATTAACATTCTTTATGGTGCAGGAGCACCCAAGGCTTCCAAAGATTTGTTCAAGAACCAGGAGAGTGCAAGGGTCAGGAGGGATTTCCAAACAAATCAAAGCATTAATTATGATGTATTGAAGCCTATAATGGCATTTGAGATGAATAAGTGTAATGAGGGTGTTAAAAGTTCCAAGGTTCCTGATAAGGAATCCAGGTCAAAAATGCAATGTAAGGGGTAAAGTAAGTTTTATGGATTTGATTAATGATATTATGCTTTAAATAGGTCAAATAAACTTGGATAGTGAATATCCAATAGTTTTTAGAGGGTGGGTGTTAATAAAATTCAAATTTGCAATTTCAAATTTTCAAATTTTAGTTTAGGCGGGAAAAGGAGTTTTAGGTGTTTTAGAGGTAATTATGCATTGTAATCAATTCCAATCAGTTGGATCAGTTGGGGGATGGTTCTATAACCCCAAAATGGTCATTTTTACGGAGGTTGGGCGTTTGGAGAAGTGACTGTACGGACTGCTACAGAAAATAGTGAAAAAACATAGTTTTCTTGCATTTTCTTGAGTCTTTTTGATGATCTATTGATTCCTTTTGAATTTCTAATCAATTGGATGGTTCAAGAACCTGTATTTACTTTAAATTAACCTCTTTAATGATCTGATACACGTTTATAATCAGTTCTTTGCATTATATTGTTGACTGTCCTAAAAAAAGTGCAGATTTTTCACTAATTTTGGTGATTTTCGTGGATGATTGATCCATTTCAAGGTAGAATGATGCTGTGACCTGTGAAATGGATCATTCCTAACATGTATCATACAGATTTAACCAACTAATGTGCACGAAGGAAGAATATCAAGGTGTACACCTAGTTGTCAAAGGGAAAAGTGCTTGAAGATGGAGGCTAGGGTGTAGCAGCAGAAGATATGCCTTAATGAGGGGCATTTTTTTGAGTTTGGATCAACTAAATATGTTGTACTAATTGTGTAGAGTCAATGAAAAAGTTCTGGAAGTGATTGGAAGGTTAGTTTTCAAGAAGCCCTAGTTTTTGAAGCAAGTTGAGGAGGGGTTTGTGTTGGAGCGTGTTATATGTGTCATAGAGGTCTAGAAACTTGGATTCCTTGGTTTTGAGTCATTTTAGGAGACTTATGAAAGTTTCATGGTCAGGGGTTGAGTTTAAATGGGACTTGCTTTGTAAAAGTGGGCTAATTAGGCCTAGTTTTTAAGGAGACAGCAGATTTTGGAAGGGTTTGTCTGAAGCAAGTGATATCAAGGTTTGGATATGTTGTTTTTCATCACAAACCACACTTGAAACAGTCATTATATTTGGGGTTCCTTTGGAAAGTTTGAGTGCAAAGTAAAAAAATCACTGCAGGAGGCCTAGTTGGGCTAGTAGCCTAGTTAAGGTGAAAAATTGGTTTTGTGTCTAAGTCAAAGGGTTGGGCTTTGAAATCATTTAAAACAAGTTTTTTTGGGACTCTTAAGAGTTTTCCTAGGGTTTGGGTCCATAAGGAAGGCAAATAAGTCATGAATGCAAAGTTGAGGCCTTATCTCCATGTTGGTGCCTAGTTGAAAGGTTGAGAGTGAATCATTGTTAGTCTTGTAACTTGGTGTTTCTTTCAAAGTCCCTAACCCTCTGCATCAGAGTGGTATCAGAGCAGTGAGTAGATCCTTTAGGGATTGGAGAATCAGCAATGGCACCAAAAAACCAATTGGCAAGAGAGTTGGAAGAGGGGTTCGGCGTCGAGAAGGAAAAAATAAAAGCTCACTCGGCGATATCGAAGACTTTCTCAAGATCTCTTTCTCAAGAAAAATCCGGGGAAAAATCCGCGTCCGCTTCATCGAATCGCTCAAAGATATCAAAAGTATCGTAATGTCCGTAAAGTCTCGCTCATCTAAGAATCTCGGCGTCGACAAAGGCGATCATCGTCCGGACTTTCATGCACCATGGAAAACTACTTTGGATTTGAGGAGATGGATGAAGAGAGGAAAGTCAAGTTTGCTAAAACCAAGTTGAGAGGCACAGCATTGACATGGTGGACAAGTTTCCAGAATGATAGGATGGCTAGAGGATTGGCAAAGGTCTCTACATGGGCAAGGATGAAGAGTTTGGTCAAGGAGCAATTCCTACCATCTGATTATACCATTCATGTGAAAAGAATGAGGCAGAATTTAATGCAAAAGGACTTGGATGTGATGTCCTATACTGAGCAATTTCACAAGCTTAGTATTAGAGGAGGATATGAGGAAGAAGATGAGAAGATAGCCAGGTACATCAATGGCTTAAGGTACAATCTGCAAGATGAGATTGGTTTGCAATTGCCAAGAACATTGGGAGAATGTTTTCAGTTGGCCATTAGAGCAGAAGAAAAGGTGAAAAGGAAGCAAGAAAGATCAAACAATGGTGGAAGAGGAGGTAGTTCAAACAGGGGCAGAGGTAATAGAGAACAAGGACAAGGAAGTAATGATAAAAGCAGCAATGACAAGG
Organism: Sequoia sempervirens; assembly: GCA_007258455.2. Classification (NCBI taxonomy): domain Eukaryota; kingdom Viridiplantae; phylum Streptophyta; class Pinopsida; order Cupressales; family Cupressaceae; genus Sequoia; species Sequoia sempervirens. The sequence goes on along the minus strand of VDFB02173371.1, from coordinate 37,616 downwards.
GTAAAGAGATATTTTCTGTTCAAAGAGGTGGGTACACTCCAAGAGGAGGAGGCAGATTTGGACAAGGTAGAGGACCATTCACAGGCAAATGTTTTAATTGCAATGAACCAGGGCATCCTTCCTTCAAGTGTCCTAAGTGGGAACAAGCTGATAAAGGCAGAGAAAGGAGAGCTACCTTGGTGCAAGAAGAAGAAGATAAGAAGGAGGAACCAAAACATTTATGGCAGACCCTGTGACTGATGGTGAGTTTCTCATGATCAAGCAAGGAGAAAGGCTTCATCAAGAACCAAAGGTAACCATTTTCAAAACAAATTGTCTCAGTCATGGTAAGATATGCAGATTGCTTATAGATTCAGGGTCACATAGAAATTTAGTTTCAGTTGATATGGTAACCAAGCTAGGGATTGAAACTTTTGATCATCCTACTCCCTACAAGGCCACTTGGGTAACTCAAGGACAGCATGTAGAGATTGTTAAGAGAGATTTTGTTGATTTCTCAATTGGTTCATATCATGATAGAGTGCTTTGTGATGTTATTCCAATGACTTGTGGTCATATCATCTTGGGGAGACCATGGCAGTATGCTAGAAGGACATTGCATGATGGTTTTGAGAACACATATTTGGTGCATAAGGATGCAGTTAGATACAAGTTAGTGCCTTTGCCTTTGGAGCTGTCAAATGAAAGTTTTATGATCTATTTTGAGAAGCATTTGCAGGTAAATGAGCAGGGTAAAATAGGGGAAGACATTGGTAGGTTGAAAAAAGACAAGTTGCAGCAGGGTTGTGAAGAAGACAGTCCTAAAAATCAGAATTTGTGGGATTTGGACAGTATCAAGGTCAGAGGCATTGAATGCCCTATAATTGAGCATGATAGTGTTGGTATCTTTTCACAAGGAAATCAGGGGAATAGAGGCAGAAACAGGGCACAAAATCAGACTGAGTTGAAGCAGCAAAAAGGACAAACAAAACAGATTTTTGGCTCTCACATGATGAATGTCAAGAATGCAGATTGGCAGAAGAGAAAGACAGTGACTTTGGGGGACTACATACCTGCTCATTGGAAGATGAAAACACATGAGAGCAAAAGGTCTTTTGGTGACAACACATGGGACACTTCTTGGGGCAAGAGTTCTTTCTTTCCTGGGGAGAATGGTGCAGGAGCACCCAAGGATTTCAAAGATTTATTCAAGAACCAGGAGAGTGCAAGGGTCAGGAGGGCTTTCCAAATAAATCAAAGCATTAATTATGATGTATTGAATCCTATAATGGCATTTGAGATGAATAAGTGTAATGAGGGTGTTAAAAGTTCCAAGGTTCCTGATAAGGAATCCAGGTCAAAAATGCAATGTAAGGGGTAAAGTAAGTTTTATGGATTTGATTAATGATATTATGCTTTAAATAGGTCAAATAAACTTGGATAGTGAATATCCAATAGTTTTTAGAGGGTGGGTGTTAATAAAATTCAAATTTGCAATTTCAAATTTTCAAATTTTAATTTAGGCGGGAAAAGGAGTTTTAGTTGTTTTAGAGGTAATTATGCATTGTAATCAATTCCAATCAGTTGGATCAGTTGGGGGATGGTTATATAACCCCAAAATGGTCATTTTTATGGAGGTTGGGCGTTTGGAGAAGTGACTGTACGGACTGCTACAGAAAATAGTGAAAAAACATAGTTTTCTTGCATTTTCTTGAGTCTTTTTGATGATCTATTGATTCCTTTTGAATTTATAATCAATTGTATGGTTCAAGAACATGTATTTAATTTCAATTAACCTCTTGAATTATCTGATACACGTTTATAATCAGTTCTTTGCATTATATTGCTGACTGTCCTAAAAAAAGTGCAGATTTTTCACTAATTTTGGTGATTTTCGTGGATGATTGATCCATTTCAAGGTAGAATGATGCTGTGACCTGTGAAATGGATCATTCCTAACATGTATCATACAGATTTAACCAAATAATGTGCACGAAGGAAGAATATCAAGGTGTACACCAAGTTGTCAAAGGGAAAAGTGCTTGAAGATGGAGGCTAGGGTGTAGCAGCAGAAGATATGCCTTAATGAGGGGCATGTTTTTGAGTTTGGATCAACTAAATATGTTTTACTAATGGTGTAGAGTCAATGAGAAAGTTCTGGAAGTGATTGAAAAGTTAGTTTTCAAGAAGCCCTAGTTTTTGAAGCAAGTTGAGGAGGGGTTTGTGCTGGAGCGTGTTATATGTGTCATAGAGGTCTAGAAACTTGGATTCCTTGGTTTTGAGTCATTTTAGGAGACTTCTGAAAGTTTCATGGTCAGGAGTTGAGTTTAAATGGGAGTTTCTTTGTAAAAGTGGGCTAATTAGGCCTAGTTTTTAAGGAGATAGCAAATTTTGGAAGGGTTTGTCTGAAGCAAGTGATATCAAGGTTTGGATATGTTGTTTTTCATCACAAACCACACTTGAAACAGTCATTATATTTGGGGTTCCTTTGGAAAGTTTGAGTGCAAAGTAAAAAAATCACTGCAGGAGGCCTAGTTGGGCTAGTAGCCTAGTTAAGGTGAAAAATTGGTTTTGTGTCTAAGTCAGAGGGTTGGGCTTTGAAATCATTTAAAACAAGTTTTTTTGGGACTCTTAAGAGTGTTCCTAGGGTTTGGGTCCATAAGGAAGGAAAATAAGTCATGAATGCAAAGTTGAGGCCTTATCTCCATGTTGGTGCCTAGTTGAAAGGTTGAGAGTGAATCATTGTTGAAGATCTTTAGCAACAGTGTTTTACCAAAAGTCTCGACCTCATCAGAGAGTGGTATCAGGAAACAGTGGAGAGTAGGTCCTTTTGGGGATGGAGAAAATAGAAAGCGGCACAAAACAGGTGGCAAAGGATTAAGAGTTAAGGAGACAGAGAGGGGAGAAGTAAAGCAACAAAACAAAGACAATGGAGAACAGGAAATGATCAACGAAAAGAGGAGTAGAGGAGGAGAGGGAATAATACAAAGAAGACCAAGAATACCAAGAAAAAAATGAAGAGGATGAAGAGCATGTGAGGGTAAATCAGGAACAGCAAGTTGATGATACAGAGGACCCTGAGGAAAGGAGGTTAGTGAGGTTATTGAAGGAAGTACGGGGTCATGGAGGGAAGATTCACATAGACTTACCTATCTATCAAGGGAAGATGGATAGTGAAGAGGTATTGGGATGGCTTGATGCCATGGAAAACTACTTTGAATTTGAGGAGATGGATGAAGAAAGGAAAGTCAAGTTTGCCAAAACTAAGTTGAGAGGCACAGCATTGACATGGTGGACAAGTTTCCAGAATGATAGGATGGCTAGAGGATTGGCAAAGGTCTCTACATGGGCAAGGATGAAGAGTTTGGTCAAGGAGCAATTCCTACCATCTGATTATACCATTCATGTGAAAAGGATGAGGCAGAATTTAAAACAAAAGGACTTGGATGTTATGTCCTATAGAACAATTTTCACAAAACAGAGGGAGGTTATAAAGGAAGAAGATGAGAAGATAATAGGTACATGTGGCTTAAAGGGTACAAATCTACAAGATGAATTGGTTGTTCCAAACCAAGAACATTGGGAGAATGTTTCCAGTTGGCCATTAGAGGAGAAGAAAAGGTGAAAAGGAAGCAAGAAAGATCAAACAATGGTGGAAGAGGAGGTAGTTCAAATAGGGGCATAGGTAATAGAGAGCAAGGACAAGGCAATGTAATAAAAGCAACAATGACAAGAGGGTAAAAGGAATATTTTTCTGATCAAGAGGTGGGTCCTCAAGAGGAGACGAATTTGAGACCAGGTAGGACCATTCGCGAGACAGATGTTTTAATTGCAATGAACTAGGGCATCCTTCCTTCAAGTGTCCTAAGTGGGAACAAGCTGATAAAGGCAGAGAAAGGAGAGCTAACTTGGTACAAGAAGAAGAAGACAAGAAGGAGGAACCAAAAACATACATGGCAGACCCTGTGACTGATGGTGAGTTTCTCATGATCAAGCAAGGAGAAAGGCTTCATCAAGAACCAAAGGTAACCATTTTCAAAAAAAATTGTCTCAGTCATGGTAAGATATGCAGATTGCTTATAGATTCAGGGTCACATAGCAATTTAGTTTCAATTGATATGGTAACCAAGCTAGGGATTGAAACTTTTGATCACCCTACTCCCTACAAGGCCACTTAGGTAACTCAAGGACAGCATGTAGGGTGGTAAAGAGAGCTTTGTTTGATTTCTCCGATTTGGTTCATATCATGATAAGTGCTGTGATGTTATTCAATGACTTGTGGTCATATCATCTTGGGAGACCATGGCGGTATGTAGAAGGGATATTACATGATGGTTTGAGAACACATATTTTGGTGCATAAGGATGAGTTAGATACAAGTTAGGTGCCTTTGCTGGAGCAGTCAAATGAAAGTTTGTGATTCTGTTTCGAAAACATTTGCAAGGTAAAATGAAGCAGGGTAAAATAGAGGGAAGACATTGGTAGGTTGAGAAAAACAAGTTACACAACGAGGGTTGTAGAAGAAGGCAGTCCTAAAAATCAGAATTTGTGGGATTTAGATAATTATCAAAGGTGGAGGCATTGAATGCCCTATAGTGAGCATGATAGTGTTGGTATCTTTTAAAATCAGGGAATAGAGGCAGAAACAAGGGCACCGTCAGACTGAGTTCGTAACAAAAGGACAAACAAAACAGATTTTTGGCTCTCACGCAGTGAATGTCAAGAATGCAGATTGGCGAGAAAGGGGAAAGAGCGGTGACTTTGGGGGACTACGTACCTGCTCATTTGGAAGATGAAAACACATGAGAGCAAAAAGGTCTTTTGGGTGACAAACAGGACACTTCTTGGGGCAAAGGTTCTTTCTTTCACAGGGGAGAATGGTGCTTGGGAGCACCCAAAATACCGAAGTTGTTCAAGAACCAGGAGAGTGCAGGGGTCAGGAGGGCTTTCCAAACAAATCAAAGCATTAATTATGATGTATTGAAGCCTATAATGGCATTTGAGATAAATAAGTGTAATGAGGGTGTTAAAAGTTTCAAGGTTCCTAATAAGGAATTTGGATTAAAAATGCAATGTAAGGGAAAATTAGGTTCTAGGGGTTTTGATTAATGATATTATGCTTAAATAGGTCAAATAAACTTGGATAGTGAATATCCAATGGTTTTTAGGTGATAGATTTTAATAAATCTCTAGTTTGTAATTTCAAATTTTTAAATTTTAGTTTAGGCGGGAAAAGGAGTTTTAGGTGTTTTAGAGGTAATTATGCATTGTAATCAATTCCAATCAGTTGGATCAGTTGGGGGATGGTTCTATAACCCCAAAATGGTCATTTTTACGGAGGTTGGGCGTTTGGAGAAGTGACTGTACGGACTGCTACAGAAAATAGTGAAAAAACATAGTTTTCTTGCATTTTCTTGAGTCTTTTTGATGATCTATTGATTCCTTTTGAATTTCTAATCAATTGGATGGTTCAAGAACCTGTATTTACTTTCAATTAACCTCTTTAATGATCTGATACACGTTTATAATCAGTTCTTTGCATTATATTGCTGACTGTCCTAAAAAAAGTGCAAATTTTTCACTAATTTTGGTGATTTTCGTGGATGATTGATCCATTTCAAGGTAGAATGATGCTGTGACCTGTGAAATGGATCATTCATAACATGTATCATACATATTTAACCAACTAATGTGCAGGAAGGAAGAATATCAAGGTGTACACCAAGTTGTCAAAGGGAAAAGTGCTTGAAGATGGAGGCTAGGGTGTAGCAGCAGAAGATATGCCTTAATGAGGGGCATGTTTTTGAGTTTGGATCAACTAAATATGTTGTACTAATTGTGTAGAGTCAATTAGAAAGTTCTGGAAGTGATTGGAAGGTTAGTTTTCAAGAAGCCCTAATTTTTGAAGCAAGTTGAGGATGGGTTTGTGTTGGAGCATGTTATATGTGTCATAGAGGTCTAGAAACTTGGATTACTTGATTTTGAGTCATTTTAGGAGACTTCTGAAAGTTTCATGGTCAGGGGTTGAGTTTAAAGGGGAGTTGCTTTGTAAAAGTGGGCTAATTAGGCCTAGTTTTTAAGGAGACAGCAGATTTTGGAAGGGTTTGTCTGAAGCAAGTGATATCAAGGTTTGGATATGTTGTTTTTCATCACAAACCACACTTGAAAAAGTCATTATATTTGGGGTTCCTTTGGAAAGTTTGAGTGCAAAGTAAAAAAATCACTGCAGGAGGCCTAGTTGGGCTAGTAGCCTAGTTAAGGTGAAAAATTGGTTTTGTGTCTAAGTCAGAGGGTTGGGCTTTGAAATCATTTAAAAAAAGTTTTTTTGGGACTCTTAAGAGTTTTCCTAGGGTTTGGGTCCATAAGGAAGGCAAATAAGTCATGAATGCAAAGTTGAGGCCTTATCTCCATGTTGGTGCCTAGTTGAAAGGTTGAGAGTGAATCATTGTTAGTCTTGTAACTTGGTGTTTCTTTCAAAGTCTCTGACCCTCTGCATCACTTTAACATTTTCATGAAATTTTAGACTTAAATCAATTTTCCAGATACTTGAGGTAGCCTAGAAAAGTTGAGTGGCATGCTTAAAAATTTGCATTAATGCATGATTTACCCAGGTACCTGACACCAGATTACCCATCTTCTTTTGAAATGCTCAAGACTCTTGTGTTTTCCCAAAATAAACTATAAAACCCTACCACTTCCTTCGTTGATTTTTTCGTAAATACGAGATTTTAACTCCCGGTTGCAACATCATGCACAGCTTCTCAACAAAATTATCCCAGTTATACATCTAGGTCCAAACTTCCCAAGAACCCGACTACCCAAATTCTCAACACCCGATGTACTTTAATGTGAATCATTTTAGGATCTCCAACTTCCCCTATGCTTACCTCTTGAGGAAATTAGTGAGCCAATGACTTATGAAAGTAATGATTTGTCAAGTTGGGCCCCCAAGCCTTGCAGTCTTGGGGCATGTTGTGAGACCACACAACAACTTGCAACCAACAAAACCAAATTAAAAATAAACCCAGGAATCAACCACCCAGAGTAAATCAAAACTTATACATACTTTCCAAAATAACTCCTTACCCTTACTTGAATCCTAGTATAAGGACCATAAAATATTAATGAAGAATACTAGTGTGTGAATTGATTAAATACCATCTCAATGATTTGACTAAATAGATCAATCTATTTACATTGAGCTACATAATTTGGAAATCCTTCTTAGACGACCTAGACAATGCCTTATTGCCAACTGAACATCTATATTTGGATAGCCTAAAGAGTTGAATTTTATCTTTTGATACTTCTTTGATATTCATTTTTATTTGATATTTATTTGCAAGCTCTTTTGTTTCAACATGTGGGCAATGAAGCCTACTATTAGGTTGGAAGTTACAGTGGTAGCAAAGGTTACCTTTTTATTTTTTACTCAATGTAAATATCCCTCACTCCTTTCATCAATCCCCAAATATTTACTTTTAAAAAATTTCCTATATGTGAGACTCTCTAGCAAAAATTTATCACCCTCATACCAAACACCAAATAATTGCAATTCGTCATTTTATAGAAAATAGACATAAGTTAAAATTTAGTTGCGAGCTATCAAATTACTTGATTACTTCTAAATTTGGAAAGCTTAGTTGCCACCCATCCAATTTGTTATTTCTTGGCAACCTTCTAAATTAAAACTTTGCAGACAAAATTGAATTTGGCGGCTCTACCCATAATGATGTCTTAGCTTAATATCATAACTTCATTTAATTCACATGCGTGATTATCCATGCATTAACTCTCCTCAAATTTCTCACTATCCCGACACACGCCAACTCACTGATCTAACTCTTCTCAATTTCCCATCTAGACAATCTCATAAAAAATATGGCTCGATTAGATGAACTAAAAAGATTGCAATTTAATTCTCCAATATAAAATCCACCTAGTTATCATTCTTCATACATTCCACCCTTGAATGTAACTATGTACCTACTTCGTGAGAATTTATTTGACTTAATATTTGATTTTGAAAGAAGCCTACCTTCACCACCTCAACTTTTGTACTCAATATTTTCACCTCAAGGCAACCATACACCGCAAATTTCTCGTGAATTTCTGTAAATGTAACTCTCCTCCAAATTCTGCATTTCTACATCCAAGTTTTAGCTCAGTTTTCTATAGTTATTTTCTTCTAACATCATGGATACCCCCATCTGCCTTACCAACGTTTGTCGACAAACCAACTTCCTAGGATGAATTACCAACCAACAACTTGGAAAGGTGTTTTTTCTCAGGACACCATCCACCAAGGTGGCCTTATGCTTAGTTTTGGGTGAAGATTTTATGAATTTAGGGTCTTATTATAGGGTGAATTCTGACATGGCTTCACACTTTGTTGCTTCACTCTTAGATTTGAGACTATTTGCAGCTAAAGTTCACTCTGCCGCTATGATGATAGTGCGATCAAACTATTTGGGGAATTTAGACACCACTCTGGGCGTTGCCCAACCTGTGGTGGGAATTCTAGCCGCTGAAGGTATCCCTCAATTTCTAAACCAAGGAGTTGTGATTCCTCTACCACCTTCCCTTACTACTCTACACACCCCTGATTTTGATGAGAACATAAAGAATACCTACATGGGATACATACTTCTCAATGATGAGGCACAAAAAATCAACTGATCAAAAGTCATGTCCCCTATTCCAGCAAGTGTTTCATGAGCAGCTAGCCCCTTTTTTCCTTTTACTGTCAACTCTTAAAAAATCTCATATTTCCATGTATGTATGAGATTATTACTATCTAATATAATGAAATTTTTTCTTTTATGTTAAAATGGATTTTCTTTCTTGTTTCATTTGTGCATGTATGTGCTTGTTTCAAATGGTGTTTACCTTTTTTATTTGTGACATAATGGTTTATATGATTCAATTGTAATGCACTCTTAATTAGGATAGACTTGCTAATTTTACCAGACCTAACCTAAAAAAACAAGGAAACTATCAAAGCAATCTACCCTAGAATAAAGCAAATTTACTCTAACAAGGTAATTTACCCTAACCTAGAACACTTCCTATGACATGACAACAAGAAAAAAGCATATCGCCCAAAGACTAGTACTAATTTTTTACCCTTAATTACTAACTTTTCAACCAAGGGTGTGTTGGAAGATTGGAATCACTGAGAGGGGGCATGAATCAGTGATTCATAAAAGTCACAATATTTTTCAAAACCAAGAATTTATGTTTACTTTTGAACCAAGAGGACAAATGATAGTTTGTGAAGCAAACTTGACTTGTGCATTAAATATGAATTAGGAATATGAATAAAACAATGTCATGAATTTAGACAAAGATTGAACCAAATGAATACTTTTATACTTTCACTTGTATCAGAGTTCATAACAGGAATAGAACATTTGAGTATGACATTTTGATATAAACATTTGCAGAAGTGAAGAAAAGTCAAGAAACCAAATGATTGTTTATAGAGCAGATTTTACTAGTGCTAAACAACATTGTATTTGCATTAACCATGAATTTTTATATCACCAATAAAGATTGAAGTCAATATTTATTACACATTCACATGTATTAGAGTCCACAACAGAACCTTCTGTGCATGATGTGTTGACTTAAACATCGACAAAGATGCAAGACTAAAACTTAACAACATTTAATGCAACTAATGACATATTGAGATCAAACAAATAAGAAAAATCACACACAAAATCATCACATAACACAATGTTTTTTCCTAATTGGAAAACCCTCTTGGGCAATAAAAACTACTCAAAAAATATATCACTTTATTCATATAGAGCACCAACTCTACAAATTTCAGGAGCACCCACTCCAAGGAGCACCAACCTCTCACTGATTTAGAGCACCAACCCCTTTACAAGGAAAAAAATTATAGCATTCTATTAGAACCCTAGAAGTACATTTTTGCAACCCTAGAATTACAATAGAAGACTTTGAAAATCCTCATTAAGCACATTGAAGAATGTTGTATGACAACATTTTCAAGAAATGTAATAATATGAGAATCACAACAAATATTTTCAATGTAATATATTTTGAATCAAATGTCTAAAACCATCATATTCCTCTTTTCAGATCACCCAGAAAAATGCTTGAAAGCCATCTTTTAAAGACCCTGCAAATAATAACCTTTGTATGCAGTTTGTATAACTGAAAATCAACTTGAGTTAGGGTTTGAATGAAAAACCCTAAATAATCCTCCATCAAAGTAAACTCTTTCAACAAATATCACCACATTGAAACAATTCAGTTATAATCTAACTGAAATAATAAACTCGGTTTTGTGAAACCCTAACGAATTTCTATCTTCAAAAAAAAAAAAAAAATTCTGCTAGAATCTCATAAGACTTGAGTTGAAAAATGTTTATGCCTTAAGCACCAAACTGAATATACCAAAAGAATATTTTAAAAAATAAAACCACAAGATCATTTTACCTGATCACGAAGGATGAAGGCAAAGAAACCACAACAACCTGTCAAGTAAACTCATAACGACCCAGCTAGAAGAAACTCCTCTAACTTCCATAGTCAAAAACAAAATCCATTAATACAAAAACTACCACCGAGCTTCTTGTTTTGGGCTTGCATTAGTTCTCATTTTTCTTTTAGAATGTCGGCTAAGCTTTTGCCTCTTCACTTTCAACTTCAACAGTCAAGCATTTTTTTAGAAATCTACACCCATAAACTCTTCATGGTGGCAACTAGGGTTTCATATGTTATACAATGAAAAAATAATAACTCTGCTCTATATTCCACAATGATTAAAATCATTTTGATGTATGGTTGGAAACATATCATATGATTTAATCAATTATTAAAATGCTTTTGAGAAAAATGAATGTCGACACACATCATTAGTCCTCAAAGACTGTCGAAACCACATAATAACCCTTTACCAAATCCTTTATATGCCTGACTCCTCAATGTCTAGAATGCCTGACAAGAGATTTTTTTTGCTTTTCTTAATAGAAGTCCCATGTCTCTTAAGTACCCAATACCATTTTATAGTGTAAATGGCAGATATTTCAATATCCTTAACATAGGCCATATCAACTATTAGATCCTTAAGAAAAGCATATACGCCAATGTAACTAAAATAAATATAAGCTATCCAAAGTCATATGAATTTCTATGCTTTATGACAAAAAGTATTGAAGACCCCTTTAGCAAAGTAACCAATGAGGAGAATATGTACAAGTGATTTGAACTTGTAATTTGCATCTTCTTATAAACTTGTATGTTTTGTGCAAATATAAGAAGTGTTCACTCAAATCACATTTGAACTGTCAGCCCATAAAAAATTTTTGCACAAATGTATAAGCAAAAAGTATACCTGAACAAGAACTTACCAAAGTATATGTCAGCCAAAGTGTATGCCATTGTCCATGGTGTCTAAAATGCCTAATCAAAACACATGTTATCATGTAAAACTTGACTTGTAGCATCCTAAAAAATAAACACTGTCAACAACAGCATGCATCAAGAGTATCAATATGTATCAAGAACACATCATGTCCTGCTATAATGAATATATGTCAAACATCAGTACCAACCGTACATTAGTACCAACTATGTAAATCACCTGTAAACATCATGTCCCACCAAAATAATATAAAATCACCATGTGAATCAACTGAAAACATCATGTGTACCATACCAAATATCAATCCCTATTATCATGCATAATCCCCTTAAATAATCAATCTGAAACACTATGACTTGTATCAATCTGACAACAATATAACAAACATTCACCAAGACAAACATTCACCAACCACATGAGAACCAATCTACATATCATATCCAATCAATCCTAACAATCAATGAGAGAATGCATCTTCCATCATATGCCAACCAACCAATCAACATCCTCGAAACCAATCTACACATCATGTAGCTTGTCAATGTCAATCAAATATCACCATTATAAGAACCAATTTTGTCATCAAGGACAAACATCACACATCACAAACAACTAAGAGTCAACAGGGTAAATATTTTCTAATCAACTTTAATTTATTATAAAATGGTGATATCATCCATAGTATAGTGAGATTAAATCTCTCCTCTTAGAAAGGGGAGATTCCTTTGTTATTGCTAATTAAAATAAATAGTAATTAACTAAGCTTATGTACACTACAATTGTCCATAGGGGTGTTTCCATTCATATTGTTCTCTTGTTTCGAAATAGATGTTTCCTTTTGCAAAATTGCAATGATATTACCATGAAAATTACAACATGTAATTAACCACAAAGTACTAGTGTTATCACGGAATCTAGCAGCGCTCATTCCACGGATAACCCCCCTACGAAACTTGTCTGTTTCCTAGGATTCGTGAAGTTCAAGTACGCATAATGAAGTGATTTTCAAGCCACCTCAAAATGCTTTCCAAAGTCTCGAATAGTCAATTCGAGCATTCCCCCATGTTCGCCTCGTGAAGACCTTCGAAACGAGCTCCTTCGTGAAGTTTCACTGTTCGTACTTAGCGAATTGTGAAAAATGCAGTGGCACTGAAAAAGTGCGCTCCTGCCCTGAAGCCAAAATTGGCTAAGTCTGGAAAATGCAAGGGCGCTAAAATTTAGCGCCTCTGCATGAAAGTGACTTTTTCCAAAATGTAATAGCTCTAAATTTTAGCGCCATTACACTTTTTCCTGACACTTAAAATTTTTCTGGCCCTGGCGCGTTTCTTCATCTTTTTCGCGTTTTTCGTCAATCGTGCCACTTTTCGTGCCTAAATTTATTGCTCGACTTGAGTTAGGTTTTCGATTTTCTCTTTCACTTAAAAGTTTTTTAGTTCGCCATTTTCATTGTTTATGATTTTAGTTCTTCCTCTCTTCATGCTGAGCGAGTTTTCTTCAAACTGCAAATACGTTTTTTGAGTTTTTCAACATCCCTCTCCAGCATTTTTCGCGTTTCATCTTTGTAATTTGTTACCCTTGCTTTCTCTTTATTCTCCAATTTCAATTGCAACTCTATGCATACAAACACTTTGCAAACCCCGAGCGCTGTTTTCATTCACCATTACATCCGTTTTCCAAAATGTGCTCAAGATGCTGAAGCGCTAAAATTTAGCGCCATGACATGTTGAAAATGCCAGAATAAATTCTAACTCTGAAAAGTGCAAGGGCGCTAAAATTTAGCGCCCCTGCATCAAAGACTAAAATCTCCAAAAATGTAAGGGCGCTGAATTTTGGCGCCCTTACACTTTTCACAATCTTTTTTCAGACTTAGTCATTTTTTGTGCAATGGAGCAGAATTTTAGCACCTTTGCACTTTTCTTCCAGACTTAGTCATTTTTTGTGCAATGGTGCTAAATTTTAGCACCTTTGCACTTTTCTTCCAGACTTAGTCATTTTTTGTGCAATGGTGCTGAATTTTAGCACCTTTGCACTTTTCTTCCAGACTTAGTCATTTTTTGTGCAATGGTGCTGAATTTTAACACCTTTACACTTTTGGCAGTTTTTAACCTAGTCTCTTCAAACTTGCTCTGTTTCCATTCCGAACCCCATTTCTTCGCTCCTGCATCATTTTTCGTGCCTAGTTGCTCGTTTCACGCTTCCCAATGCTATTTTTCTGCTAATGCTTGTTGATTCACCATCCTTGCAGTTTCTCTCCAGATCTCGTCAAGTGATCCCGAAGGTGATGTCCTTTGATCTTGGTTCTTCCAAATAAAAATTTCATGCAGGAGACCAGGAAGAAGTATGAAGACTTTGTGCCCAAGCAAAGAAACATGAAGAAGCTTCCTGTTCTCTAGTGTTAGACATTTCCGGTGCATCCCTTTATGCATCTTGTAAATATTTCTCGACATTTTCGAATGTCTTTTTGTAAATTGTAATTACACCAAGATCAAAGATGTAATATTTTGAAAACAAATTACACTTTGAATTTGGTCAAAGTTAGGTGAGATCTCCTAAAATCGCTCACCTAACTTTCCTTAATTTTCTCACTCTCTTTCCTAATTTTGCTCATCCCTCTTTCTATATAATGTGAGGGATTTTCATTGTAAATTTATCTTTTAGCCTTTTGCAGCGAAGTGCTGCCCTTTTGTAAGCAAACTTGTGAAACTTTGCGTTCATATTTTGTGAATGAGATTCAATCAATAAAGGAAAGGATTGCAAGCCAAACTTTGTGTTGGATTCGATACTTTTGTAAGTTGATTTGATTTGGTAGTGATTAGTTCGAGAAATCTGAAAGACTCTAAGTGGTTGATGTAAACTTTGCGTTACATCTATTATTTAGATTGCATTGTTATTTTGTTTATCATTGGTTGAGTGATCTATAAGACTTTGCGCTTATAATCATTTATACTTTTGCATGTTCTTGTTGGATAATCTATAAGACTTTGCGCTTATAATTATTCATTCTCTTGGATACTTTGTCGAAGGATCTACAAGACTTTGTGCTTGTAATCGTTCGTGCTCATTGATACTTTTGTTGGATGATCTACAAGACTTTATTGCTTGTAATGGTTCATAACATTTGAGAAAAAGAATTGTTTGCATCTAAAGAAGACTTTGTGCTAACACTTCTTAAGCTTGATGCGTTTATCTGAGATCAACATTGATAAAGCTCTGGAGCGACTTTGTGCCTTCGTGAGCTTTCCCTTTTTACTTTATTTTTGTTTGTTGTTAATTACTTCTGGTATCTCTACGCTTCGCTTTGACGAGATAGAGATATTGGCATTACTGCTGGTTGCTAGTTTTAAGTTATCAAGAATTTGGAACTTCCAACACGTGAAACATTGTAAACATCTTCTCTGAAAAAAGAGAGAAGGATGAATGTAACACACCCCCCCCCACTCCGTGAATTTCGTGTACATTGTGTAATTAATTTTGTGATTTACTATTGTTTCTCTTAGCAGTAAGAAGGGTGCCTCCCCTTTCCGAGAGGAGAGATTCATATCTCACATAGCTGTGGCTGAAGTCCAAGTTGTGTAATCTGTCGAGAGTTGATTACATAATTTTCACCCAACAACTAGCTAGAGAAATAATAACCAATATCTTACTCAATTAGACAAAAGAATAACCAAAATGATACTAGTGAGTGTCGGTAGCAAGAAAACCCACAAAAGCACAAAGTCTTTTGTTTCTTTCTATGATGATTTGGAAAGTAAAAGAATGATATATGTTGCAGCCCAAAGTCTCCAATATATGCCACCAAAATATTGACTAGACATAGATAAAAAATCGCAACCCAAAGTATTTGAATTATCTCCAAATTATACAAATAAACATAATCTTCAAAGATAATAATGCAGCTCAAAGTCTGCAAAATCAGTTTTGAAACATATCCTAGAACGTATGATTTTACAACACCATTAAATCATTCACAAGATAATACAATGAGAAAGACATAAGAACAATCTCAATACATAATAAACTCAATCCAAGGCAAAGATTAGATGCCAACTTGCTTTGTTTATTGATTGAATCTTGATTTACACCTCAAAAACAAAGTTTTAAAATGCTCTTCAATTTGGCAACATTTTGCTTCAGAAGCTAAAAGGTCCTATTTACAAAAAATATACTACCTCTTATTTATAGAAAAGAGCCAAGAGCTAAAAGAGGAAAATTACAACTAACTTGACTTATTCAAAGGAAGAGTCCGATTTGATTTGGGACTTCTCTCCTCTTACATGTAATTGTTATTTTACAAAAGACATGTAAAATTTCATCTACAAATTACAAATTGTATAAAAGAAAAGCTTGAAATAAACTAAGCATGGACAAGCATTTTCTTTCATTCTTCATCATTCTTCTCCATGAAGTCTTCATATCTTTTCAACACAGCTTGGACTTCAAAATCATTTGGCACTATTGTATGGCTAGAGATAGCAAGCACTTGTGTGATGGAGTCCTCAATATTGATGCATGCTTTCTTATGTTTGTCCAAAATTACTTTCAAGTTATCCAAAGTTACTTGAAAATCCACTAACTTGTTAATATAAGCTAATGAAAAAGCTTTTGACTCAATCTCCCTTCTGAATCAGTGATGTAAACTCTTGGATAGCCGTATCCATGGGAAGGGATTTTTGATTATCATCTAGTAGTTGGCAAGGTAACTCCTTAATCTTGGCGATGCGATTTGACCCTTTATCATTGTCTATTTCCTAAGCTTCTTGTTGATCTTTAATTAGCTCGTAGATGGCATCCTTTTTATGTTTCATTGTTTCCCAAATTTCAATAAACATTTTTCTATTGGGAATCACCCCAATTTATACCAACACATCAAGCTTAAGATCTCTCATTTTGGCCTACTTGCCTCAAGAGCTTTCTCTTGAAATTGCAGATTTTTCAAGATAATGTATCAATTGTTTGGTTCAATTATACTTTCATATTCTTCATATTGTTCATCATTTCACTAGAAGACTTCAAAAATTGTGTACCTTGTTCCAATAACCTATCAATCCATTCAATGACAATCCTAGCATATGCATATGTCCTCTCAACCTTTTGAATTACCAGATCATCCACACTTGTGGTAACCAACTCAATGGAATTCGAGGATTGGGTTATCTTCTAAAGTACAAAGGTGAGATGTTCAACCCTAGCCTTCAGTTGATCTTTGATGATCTTGTCCCTATCATATTTTTCAAGTAGAGAATCAATCATTGTTTGCACATCTTCCTTTGCACTTTCATGTGTTTGCTTACCCAATTCAATCCTGGTGATTGCATAATCTGATAAATCAACTTCTTTTGTAGTTTTTTTTGGAGGAGGTTGTGCCACCTCAACATACTTGTAACCCAATTTATCAACCATTTCCCTTGAAAGAGTTTTTTCCTTCTTTTTAGACTTGGTCTTTATAGGAACTAGCTAGTGAAAATTGAAGTCGCCCGAAGAGATGGCTTGCTTCTTCGTTTTCGTTGTTTGTGAGGCTAATGAAGGGGGAAGAGGAGAAGAACCTCCTTTGGGACTTTCCACTATGGTTTGTGTTGATGAAGCTGCACTCACAAAAGTGGTGGTTGCAAGAGGTGGAGTATTAGTCAAATCTGCAATCAAAATTTCTACACTTGACACATTGTGTCCAGGCTTAGATATGAATTTTTCAAAATCATATTGTGTCAACTGATACATCAAAAATAAGTGATGAAAAACTAGGTAAAGAAGACAAGAGTCCAAACACATTTTTTATATTATTGAGCTATCATTTGAGATGAATAAT
>VDFB02173371.1:0-19360 GCA_007258455.2 Sequoia sempervirens | reverse complement strand
AATGCTATGAGATGTGTAGCCTTATAGAGCCCGTTCCTCCCTCTAGAAAGCAAAGTGTGCCTCCAATCACCTGAGTTGGGTTGATTTTTCTTTCCTGTGAATTGAGAATGCACAAAAAATTAAATAAACAGTATGCAACTAAATAGTTTCACCTTACAGCCTGAAAACTCTTTGTTCTGCTTTGATACCATGAAAGAGCCAGGAGACAAAGATATTTGACAAGCACATTAGAGATAGAATGCATGAACTCAACTTCATATTATTAGACAGTTAAGGGTCTCCTTATAAAGGAAAAATATCAAGAGGACAAAATATCACGGAAATATCAGAAAATATCTAGTCTATGTCAATGAGTCATACAACAATAAATGCCTAAGTAGGCTTAGGTCACATGGTATTATGTGTATGGTAATGATACATGTATGCATACATTGCATAGTAATAATACAACACCTTTATGTTATTTTTATAGAATAGAATAAAAAATTGTTGGCCTTTTTTAATGCGTTGTGGCCATGTTATATTGTAGGCATTATACTATTTATACTAGAAAGCACTTTTATTTCTTTCATAAAACAAAAGATTTTATTGCATATGTCCAACTCAAAGATTATCCTTTTTCATTATATAAAAATTATCTTTCTAAATTTTTAAAATTATCAATAACTTATTATAAGTAGTTGATTAATTTGACTTTACTTTCAAGAGAAATCATAATTGTAATATTATGATAGATTTTATACTTGAAAGAAAGAAAGTTGAAAGTTTAAGAAAACTTAAATATAATTATTATTTTAAAATAATTATAACTTGTTTGTTTTATTAGAATATTTTTTATTAAAGAAAAATGGAACGATAAATTAAAATTAAAATTTAAAGAAATTTTATTTTTAAAATAAATATTTCTTATTTTAATATTATAGATCAAGATTAAAATACGATCTATTTAAATAATTATAAGTAGTCTATTAATTTAATTTTACTTTTCAAGCAAAATCATAATTTTATGATTGAAAGAATGAAAGTTGAAAGTTTAAGCAAATTTAAATATAATTATTATTTTAAATTAATTATAATTTTTTTGTTTCATTAGAATATATATTTTTTTAAAAAGGGTAGGATAAATTCAAATTAATTTTTTTTATTTTTAAAATAAATATTTCTTATTTTAATATTATAGATTGATTAAAATACAATCTATTTAAATAATTATAATATTTTAAAAGTTTTTGTAAAAAATTTGAAGGTTTAAACAAATTTAAATATAATTATTATTTTAAATTAATTATCACTTGTTCTACTTGAATTCTTTTTATCGAAGAAGATAAAATATATATATTTTTAAAATATGTAATATTTTATTTAAATACTGTGATTGATTAAAACATAACCTATTTCAAAACTTTCTTTTGTGATGGTAAAATTTAATAAAAGCTTTCAGCGGAAAGACGCGACTGTAAATTTGTAGGATCGTGAATGTACGCAGATGCCTTAAAGGATTTTTTCAACAAGAACATGTTCAACACTCGAAAGGAAAAGAAAAACAACTGCTACTTTAATCTACCAAATAAGCCGCCATGAGTGAATCCAGCAGTGAAAGCAAAGAATCTCTAGAGAAAAAAAGCACAATAGAAAAAGGGAAAGGAAAACTGGAGAGTAAAATAGAATGTGGAGGTGACACAGAGTCTCCAATATCAGCTTCGAAAAATCCACTGCAGCGCAGGCTTGTGAGCCTCAACACAGAACAAACCGTCAAAGGATCAAAATTCACAGTTTTGACATACAATGTTCTGGCCGACATTTGGGCCACCTCGGAAAAACACCGAGCCTGCCCAGCGCATGCGCTAAGATGGAATTACCGCAGAGAAAAGTTGGTTTCGGAAATCATTGCATACAATGCCGATATCATCTGTCTGCAGGAAGTGCAGGAAGATCATTACGAGGACTTCAAAAATTCATTGGAAAATCACGGATACTACGGCTGTTATTCGCCAAAATCAAATCCAAAACCAGGGTCTAAAGCAGAAGGCTGCGCCACGTTTTTCCTAAGTGAAAAGTTTTCTTGCAATGATAGCTTCCCTGTCGAGTATGGGAGCAAGGAATTCTGCGATTTGGCTCCCACAAAACTTTGCACAAAGCGGGATGATTCGCAGTTTAACCAGAATTCTATACAGAAAACAGTTGATAAACGATTCGGCAGGGATAACATAGCTCTGATTGTTATTCTTGAATCTTTGGATAAAAATTTGATTTGTATAGCCAACACCCATCTAGTGGCTAGTCCTTATCTAGCAGATGTGAAGTTATGGCAGGCTTATTGTTTGCTACACAAGTTACAACAAGTTTTAGCTGAGAAAGGGAATGATATCGCCATGGTGATCTGTGGTGACTTCAATTCTTTGCCCCGCAGCGCCACGTACTCTTTACTGGTGCGAAATGAAATTGATCCGAAGCACAAACATCTGGAACTGGATAAAGTGCTCAGATTTGATGAAAACAAGTTAAAGAGGAGTTCTATTGATTTGTCCAGTGTTTATTCTGCTTATTTTAAGCAAGGAGTTGCTTCTTCTTATAATGAAGATAATGATGTGATGAAACATTGGATGGATTCAGAATACAAGGAGCCCAAGTATACTCATTATGCATTTGATTTTAAGGGCACGTTGGATTATATATTCTATACCCATGACAATTTGGTAGTGGAAAAGTTATTAGAGGTTGTGGACTGGGACACTGTCTCTCAGGCGGAGGATAAATACATTCCTTCTCGTGTCTGGCCTTCTGATCACATTCTTCTGCTCGCACAATTTTCTTTCATAGATGATAAAGAAAATATTATTAGGAAAAGAAAAAAGCAAGCAGGAGATGATTCTCATGATTCTGAATCTGCTACTAAAAGTTTAAAAATTAAAGCAAAAGAAACTAATGATGACGGATGGAATGTTTCCGCGGATGCCCAAGATCCCAATAATGATGGATGGAACCCTCATGTGGATACTCAGGATTCCGCTGATGTATATGGAAAATCGTAGATGTGATCTTCCTCTTTTCTATGCTACTACATTAGCTGCCTAACAATTTTGTATTTGCTTCTATGTTTTATGTTTTAAAGTCTAGTATTCTATGCACTCTAGGTGTGAACTTTTATATCCAACCATTCTTTTTGTGAATATGTATAATATTATTTTATAAATGTAGATCTTTATTCACAAAAAAAAATTAAATCAAGCATGACCTAATTATGATGAGGTTGATGTTTCCACTTATAGTGAAGTTTACCTTTTAGCTTAATTTTTAGGTACTTGCTGCTCCTCACTGCCTCTAACTTGTTTGTTAAGAGTGTTTAGGGATTGGGATAGAGACAATACCAAGTTTCACATTAATTATTTTTGCTAGTTTGAATTTGAAACATACTAGGTTGTCCCACAATAGAGAATTTGTTCAATTTTTGCATATACATGTGTGATATGTGTTAGAGATATCTTTGAGTTCCAAGAACTTTTTTAAAGGTTTATGATGTTTCAATAAAGAGAAAATAAGAAGTAATAAAGTAAATATTCATTATGCAATAAATTGAATCAAAATTAAGGCGAAGGATTATGAACGAGAAGGGAAGGTAGATGAATGGTTTAGGTAAGGTGAAAGGGAGATGTTATAAATAGAAATAATATTTGAGAAGGAAAAATTATAGTTGTGATGTGATAAAAGGGCTCTAATAATTTATCTACTGCTTTAGTTGCAGAATTTTTGGATGATGCTTTTCACAGATTCCAGTTATCATGAAGTTTGATCGACTTGACAGCTCAAGGGAAATCCGTATGTAGCAACATATTTTGTACTGATGGACTGTCAAATTTTGCTCTCCATGGCATTTCATCATCCCTGGGGACAGTCCACTGACCTTGCAGATGTCCATTGCATCTGGGGGTTACCTGTCTTAGTTGGGTTTCTGGAACCAGATTATGCAAAGTACAGGTTGGGCTACCCAACACCTCCTGGATAGTTAATCATTCTTCAATAATTTAGAGTCATGCTTTCCACATAGATTTCCTCACAGTGATCCCCTTTTTTCCCTGGGCCATGTTTTTGTAGGGAAATGGTACATTTAGCAATTGATGGCATGTGGCAAGTCTTCAAGCTCCAGAGTCCTACTCCCAGGAATGATTTCTGTTGAATATCTGCTGAGAATGGCATCCTAATTAGGCTTGTTAATACCTTTCACAACTTGAATGAAGCAACACGACTTGACTCTGTAGCTGGTGGCATTGCAACTTCTTCTCCAATGGATGGTGTTACACAACAATCATGGTCAGGTCCACTTGAGCCTTTCCGTCATGTTCTGGGATATCGTGATGCAGCTCAACCACTCTCTGGTCAGCTACATCCTGTAAAGGTCAGGTTTGGGCCTCTTGATCCCCACCATATGCCAACAGTAACTCTAGAGCCTTCACAAATGTTGATATCACAGTTTCAAAGGTCAGATCTAAGTCAATTTGATTCAAGATATACACCAGTTCAAACAGAAGTCACATTCAGCGTCAGGAGTATTAGAACTTTCAGTAGATACTAATTCATCATAGCCTGCAGAATTTGTTTTTTCTTCCACAGGAAAAGAACCACAATTGGATTTTATAAGGATCGTGAACAATTTGATTCAGGATGTCAGGAACCTCTTCGCCTTGATGCTAATACAATAAGGCAACACCGAGGAATGCTATAAACACACAGATTTAGCACAGATCAGTCATGGAAACAGATTCCTCGGGCTTCAAATGGACTAGCTGGAACTGCACAAATTTCATCATCTCAACACGGGTCAGTACGGTCGTTGATGAGCCTATTGGAAAAGGAACCACCCTCTCGGCATGTCTCAGGTTAGCTTGAATATATTCGTTATCTCTTGGGAGGGTTTAAAAGACATGAAAGTATCTTGCCCCTTCTAAAAACATGCATCAGCAGAAAGAAAGACAAACGGTGAACTGGATTATCTAGCCTAAGCATTTTCAGGTACTAACTATTTTTGTTTTCTTTAGGATAGTTAAAGTTCTGATTGACTTAATGGATATCACTAAAGCTTATGTATGGATAGCTTGTAATTGCAACCTTGTGATTGAAATTCTGTGGTAGATTTGCATTCTCTATAATATGTGTACACACAAGTTAAATTTTGTCATTCCTGCATTTTTGCATTGTTTGCTTTAACATTATGAACTGCTTTCTATTATCTATTCAACAAGATGATAAGTGTGAATATTCCATTACTGTTTGAAAGTCCTAAATAGGTTCATGCTGGTTGTCCTTTTGATGATGTTTGTATCAATGAGTGTCAAGATTGCCATTGCTGATTTGCTAACAATTCAATAGCTTGTTAATGTGATTGAAATTCTTATAATTTCTTTATTCTCTCTGTCATCAATTCAATACTTTTGATTTGGTTTATTTCCGAGGATTATCACCATAAATGGAAAGTTACCAACTCATATAGAGCAGAATCTGCAAAAAATTCCATTTCAATCTTAATTGATACTAAAGCATCTACACTCTTTGTATGTCTTATTGGTTTTCTCTTATGGTCATGGCATGGCATTTCTCTTTTTGCTTTGAAAATTTGTGGAAGACTATTACATGGGCTCATTATTCTTAACATTTAGCATTTTCAATTGAATCTGCATGCTTTTCTCAGTAATATCTACACTGCCATTGGCTTTTAGAAAAGCTTGTTACTTTTGTAGTTTCACTTTTATGTTGAGATGCCATTTTATACTCACAACAGTTGGGGCATTATTTTCTCCCACATTGTGACCAGCAACCAATCAATGAATGTGAATTTGAGCTAGTGTTTTCAGTTCAAATCCAAAATTCAATCCAAATTTGTCAGTTATGACTCTTTTTTCTGACAACCTGTCTGTATAAAAAAAAACTGCCATTACCAAAGTTTTTCACTGTAGAATCAATTTCTGTTTTAAGAAATATTGTATGTAATGTTACAAATAATTTGGAAATGATTTATTGATAGAAGAATTAATTTCTTCTTCCGAACCAGATCAGTAAGGGAAAAGTTGTTTTCCTAGTCACAAATAAATTAATATCATTGGCCCTGTGGTTTGAGGGTTACCTTTGGCACTTGCAGGTGTGCTCCCATCAGCTTCATGTTGAGACATATCTCCATGTTTTACAGAGATTTTATCGCCTTTATTCTCTTTGATAGAAAAATTAATGTCTTCTTTCAAATCATATCAGTGAGGACTTTTTCTCCCAGTCATATAATGTCCCATTTTAAAATTTGCTCTTTTTTTAATATAATAAATCCTAGTTCAATGTAGCATCTAAGAATTGTATTTTACAATTTTGGATTGATATTGACAATTTTATTTATATACTTTATTCAAGGGATTTGTAATAAATATGTATTTCACTTACTTTTATTTATATATGTTTTATTCAAAATGCTTTATAATGATGAATTCTAATATACTTTTATTTAGATCTAAAATTTATTAAAAAAATTTAATAAAAAATATATTTAGTATTTAATACAAATTTAAGTTTATTATAATAAAATATATAATATGTAAATTTCTTTGTTTACTTTATTGTTTATTACATTATAAAAACTTGTTTATTTGTTGTACAGTTATTTTAATTAAATATTATATTAGATTATTATAATATTGTATAATATTATTTTTTACATATTATTTATTATATCTATATTATATTTTATATATTACTATATTATTTATTATATTTATATATTTTTTTTATTAAATATAGATGGAGCAACATATACAAATATCAGATAGCAGTACTACTGCTTATCAAAAGGCACCTGTTACATGCGGTTTACATATACATAGATTAAATAAAATGCCATAGTATTATCAATCATTTACCACAATATATCAAACTTCCCTGCTGTGAGGTTTTGCTGGGTGTCTTCATCTTCATGCTTCTGCAAACCAAGACCTGTATATCTTCTGATCGTTGTTGTCCCTGTCAAAAAAAACCATATCCTTGTACCCTCCGGTACTTGTTGCTGTCCCTGCCAAAAAAAACCATATCATCCCACCGAACTGTACCATCTGCCCCATACATAGTCTGTAATTTACATCCAAAAAGGTGCCCCTGATCAAAAAAGCCAAACTATATTCTAGTTTAAGTATCTGTCCCCTCACTGTAGCTGGGCATTCCATGCCTAGAAGAGCCTTAGCTGTCTCAAGTTCTTCTTTGGTAAAATCTTCAGGTCGAAGCAAAGGTGGTGGGTTCTCCAGCTGAGCCTCAATTATATTTATATTTAAATTATATAATACATAAATAATATAATAATCTATTATATGTAAATTAAATATATATTTATATTAGATATTATATTATACAATATATGAATAATATAATATATATTACAAAATATAAAATTTAAATATTGCTTATTATATTTATATTGATATTATATAGTTATGCCTAACATGTCTCATATTTGATTTGAGCAGTCTAATCTTGGTGATCAATGATTGAGGATGCTCTTTAAAATACAATACAATAGAAATGGTCTCGACCATTCATTTTTATGAGGTTTTGTGCATTCCTATATGGCTTGAATGTGTGTCATTCATGTTGGTCTGATTTGTAGTTACCAACATCCAACATGTGTGATTATTCCTAAATCATTTCTTAGTGGACATCTTTGCAGGGAGATGGAGTAGGAAGGAGTGTTCCTAGTGCAAATAATGGGGACAATGAGCATCACATGTTCATCATGAATGGACTAGTTTTGCAGCAAGCTCCAACTCCAAGTGGAGCATCGATACTTACAATAGGTCTCTCTCTTATTCACTCCTACTCTTCTACTCTATCTCTCTCTCACTCCTCTCTATTTCTTTCTATCCATATCTTTCTCTACCCATATCCCCCTATCTCTCTCTATCTTTCTCCCTATTTCTCTCTTTCCATATCCCTCTTTATCTCTCTATATCACCCTTTATCTATATTTTTCCCTCTCACCCCCCTCTTCTCTCTCTCTCTCCCTCTCTACCTATTTCTCTCCCCCTTTCTCTCCTCTACCTATATCTCTCCCTTTCTCTCCTTATCTCTCTCTATCTCCCTCTCACTATCTATCTCTACCTCTCACCCTATTTCTCTCTCCCTCTCTCCTCTATTTATCACTCTACTCTCTATTTTGACCTATATTTATCTCTATCTCTCTCTTCTCCCCCTCTCTATATCTCCTTATATCTCTATCTCTCTAACACTCTATCTCACCATCTATATCTCTCTTTATCTCTCCCTCTCCCCTCCTATATCTCTCTATCTTGTCCTCTCTATCTCCCTATCTTTCTCTATATTTATCTCTCCTTCTACCTCTATCTATTTATCTCCCTCTTCCTCTCCCCCTTTATCTTCATTTATACCCCTACCTTCCTCTCCCTACTCTATATCTAAACATGTATCCCTCTCTCTATCCTTCTCTCTCTTCCTAGACCTCTATATTTAATTATCTTTGTCTCTCTATCTCTCTTTATATCTCCCTCTCTCTCTCCCTCTCCCTCTTCCTCTTCTTAGACCTCTATAACTAATTATCATTTCCTCGGTATCTCTATCTCTCTCTATTTATCTTTTCCTTTCTCCCTCTATCTCCCTCTCTATATATTGATTTATTATATTTTTATCTATCCCTCTCTCTTCTCTCTCTTTATCTCTCCCTTTCCTCCTCTTCATATCCTTCCCCTTCTCCTTCTCCTTCTTCATCTCCATATCTATCTTCCTCTCTATCTCTATCCCCTATCTCTATCTCCTTATCCCTCTCTCTCTCTCTCTCTCTCTCTCTTCTTCCCTCTATCTTTCTCACTTTCTACCCCTATCTCTTCCTCTATCTCCCTCTTTCCCTATTGTGAGCATACCATGAGCCTATTGATAATGGAGCCTTATTATCTTCCTGATTCAAAGGTTTTCTTTTCAATCGTGTTTGGATCCTTGAGCCTATTGATAATGGAGCCTTATTATCTTCTTGATTCAAAGGTTTTTTTTTCAATCGTGTTTGGATCCTTCTAATGGATGTATAATTACTTTGAATTTTGTTTCAATCGTGTTTGGACCCTTCTAAGTGGATGCATAGTTTCTTTTAAGCTATCACTTCTATAGTGAGACCTTTATTGCACAAACAACATCATTTGCTAATTGATCTACCACTTGACCTTGTGTATTGCAAAAAATGTATGCAAAAAGTAAACCAATTTTTTTCCTAATTGACCTTCCACACCTCTTTGGAATACCCATTGCACACCAAGGTATGATTGCTAGTTCCACTTTCCCTAATTTGTTGACATATGAGGCTTGAATGCTTGATCTTGCAATTAATTCTTTGATCCTTTCCCAAATTTACTTCAAATTTGTCATCTACACATTAGATAGGGAAGAAATGGTTGTGCTATAAGGGGTCTTGCCTAAGTCAACCCCAATTTTGGTTTTTCCACCTCCACAATGGCTATGATGATGTAAAAGAGTGCTTACCCTAGGTTGAGAAAAGGTAAATGGATAAAAGAATAATAAATTGATAAGTACTACAATTCACCACTCATATTTGCTTTCCCTAATGGACTAAAGTTATTATACCCATTGCCTTGTTGGTTGATAGATTTGTCCTTTTCAAGATTAACTCAAAATGACTATGTTGCTTGTAACAAGGATAAAAAAGCAACAAATTGTTGGAGAGATCACCATTTAATTGGTGATATTCCTCTGAATTTTAATAAGCTATAACTCCCTCTCTAGATTTTCAATAAAACTCTAAAATTATGAACTCAAAACTATGTATGCTTTTAATCAAAAATAAAGAACAACATAACTAACATTGGTTCATCACTATGATAGTAGTGTGACAGGATTTACAACCCAATATTACTAATACTTTAACTCACATGTTGGAGCATCAATAGCAAGTAAATGGTCTTTAGATAGGGCCTCACTCAATTTTAGTAGAGAATAAATATAGTATAAATAATAATTTGATTCATAAAGGAAGGAATATAGACATATAAGCTCAAAGGCTTAAACATTAATATTCATCCAAATCTCTAATGTTCATAGGCAATGAATGATTTCTAAATAAGTGAGTCACTATGATCTCTCTTTATTGTTTTCCTTACATCAGAGTGTAATCAAAGTCCAAAAGTTCAGACCCTCCCAATGTATTCTAAATGTATATTTATAGATCCTCATTCTTGAATGTTTTTCAGTTATTGTAATTTTCATTATTCTAAGTGGGATTTTCATAATTATTACCCAATTCTATTTTAGTCGAGCCTTGTAAGTATTTATGAATTTTTTTAGAAATATCATATTACATTACATATATAAATTTGATTTTAGCAAGCTAATGTATCACCACTCCTTGTATACAAGGCTCATGGCTTTCTATACATGTGGAAAACTTGTAAACTCCAACCTTTTCTTTTAATTGCATATTCATTGGTGATTATATGTGTGTGAGTAGATTTAATTAAGGGGTTTTATACTAACGTTGAAGCTTATCCAACTAGAAATATAGTAATAATGTCACATCATCTACTATACTAAATTAATCCAAGGCATTTGACAACATCCTTGCATCATTAGTTGCTACTGAAGAGATCTTCCCATGGTTCATCTTGCAAATATGACAACCATTCCCTTTCTCTATAAATTTGAAGGAATTTCCCTGATTCTTCACATCTTAACTTCATTCTCAAAATGTTGAGCACTTCTAATGACACAACTTCAAAAGGAAATTTCCTAGTTATTGAATATGTAGAATGTAGTTTTGTGAAGCGATTGGTAGTAGACTAGCTTAAGGAGGTATTCCTTAGAAGGAGTGATGTAGAGGAGGTAGTAATATGGAAGATAATAGAGGAGAACTTCCTCACATAGGTCCATAACTTTGCACTCCTAGAGCATTTTATGTATAACATCATTCAAACTTCTAGCAAGTTGGGATGGGGTGCTAGAGCTATTGAGAGACTGGTGAGGCCAACGTGGAAGATGCCTTGGGATGCCTGAGTGAGTACGTGTGAGAAGGCTCGGTGGGGGATGTTATTTGTATTTCCCCTACTCTTCAAAATGAGCAAGACAATCAAGTTACTACTCTCTTGTGTGCTAGACTGGAGAGGAATGTAATGGATACCTTTGCTCATTCATGAAGTTGTGGAAGGCATTTGCATCCTGATATTCACTCTTTGTGCATAAAAGATTATACTCAAAACCCTCTTTTGATATAATATGATATATATATCAATTTCTATGTTTTAATTTCTCTCCATATTGTGATGAATTTGATATTCTCTAATTTTTCTTCATACAACACGCTTCATGTTTTCTGTGATGCATCATTTCCATTTTCTATATTATCTTAAGTAGGAATCTTTAAATGAAAGATGGTGATCTTAAGGATAATGTATATAACCTAAGTCAAGTTTCAATGAGGTTTTGAGAACCTCGTTAGAATTTGACACAACTCTAAAAACCTTTTGATCCTCCACTTCACAATCTTTTCTTAAGGAACAATCTAAAAAAACTCAGGTGTTTTCTGGAAAAGGGGCTTTGAAACTAATAAAATACTAAATCTTTAAAAGACATCCTTTATCATAAGAAATAAATTAAGTTTTCCAAACCCTACCAAGGATCAACAATAGTTTCAAAACCTTACAAAAGCTCCAAAATAGAGTTAGTTTTGCTTGCTACTTAGCTCTTTCTTCCTTTAGTCAATGCTCACCATGGTTGTGAAAACCATTTCAGGCTCTGAGGCTATTTTTAAAAATTTACAAAGAACCGATACAAAGAAAAATTTAGACTTAAATTTGAAACGTTGGATAAACAAGGGGTTGTGACAACCATAGCAATGTTTGACATAATCTTGAAAACCATGGGAAGGGATGACAATTCTAAATTAAGAAAAATCTTCATGGGTGGACATCATTTCAAGGGAATGACAAAAATCATGATAAAAATTGGCTCTGACTAGGGACAATTATTGCAAAGGATGAAGCAAGGTACCAAAAATCTCAATAGTAGACCGATGCTTTTAAATCCATTGGGCGACAAAGTCAAAGATGTTGTAGAGGAGGATCTAGAGCAAGCCAAAAGGAGACAATAAAAAAAACACCTATTAATAACACAACAAAATTTATATATATATAGGGTAGGGAAGCCCTACCTCCAAAGACACTCGGGGTTATTCATGAAAAACCATTGACAGACTATGAGAAGTACGATCCATTGAAAAAAAGGAATGCATTTCCATGTAATAGTTGTAGATGAAGGAATAACATGTATCCCCATAGGAGACTCGCCTAGTAAAAGGAATTATTGTGTGTAGTTTCACCACCAAACAATAAGGAAACTTGCAACCATCTAATGACAATTTCCACATAGCCCAAAATAGAGATTTATGAAAATAAGTACTCACAATCCACATGCAAGAAAATAGACAACATACCCATCAAAGACAACACAAGATATACCCTAGGAAAACCCTCAAGAGGGAAAAACCCAGCCTCTAAAAGCATCTATACTCCATCATATTAAAATCAACAATAAAGCAATACAAGAGATACAATGAATATCTCTAAAGCATCAAGACCTTTAATGCACTCTCATGTGTCCAACCATGAATCCACACATCCCATGCCATGCTTCACATATGCACTCCTCAGAAAGACTCAATAATTACATCCAAACCACTTAGCCAACCTAAACCTCTACACATGTGTTTGATTTTATAGACACAAGCTCACACATAATACAACTAGTGGTAAAGTAAAACCATGCACCACAAAACCACTAACCCCTTATTTAATATTGGGTACTAAGACCACTTTATTTAATATTTCCCCAATATTAAATTATTATCACATGTCTCCCACAAATTAAATAATAATACAATGTTACAATATAACATCAAGTGGTCCCCAAATAATTACCTAGTGTGATTATCCACACCACCAAGGTGCATCACAACTAAATATTTATTTAATTACAATATTATAATAAATCAGATTTATGCAATGGTGTACAACACCATATCCCAACATTCTCCCACTTTTTGTATATATTGCATAAGGGATCGATACATGAAATACATCGTCATAGCCATACATGAAACCACATGAAACTCCAACATGCTCTCGTGCTCCATCAAGATACCTACAATAAGAAAAAATTGACCACCAACTCAAGCAAAAACTCCTCTCATCCTCCAAAGTGTCACTTATGGAAGAAAAGGAACATGCCAAGGTGAAGATGCACCAATCCATGAGCATAGGCATTGAATCCAAGTGATAACAAAGACTATTGCTAAAAAAAAATCAGTATTAGATTGTGTCTGAATTTTTTGCATCAAGATTTTAGCAATAAACTTCATGGATTGTGGAAATCTACTTTCACTAATTGATAACAAAGACTCCAAACAAGCTGTTGTCAAGTAAAAAAACCACACAATCATAAATAGCATCCGCAACACATGCTAATACATCCAACCATCCATACCTCCAAGGTATCAATACATCAACAAACTCATGCCAAGAACATATGCAACCCATAAACTACAATCACAAGCTCCCTGTATCAAACATGTCAATGAAGAACATACATATCTAGGAACTCTCACTGCATAGGTAATTTCAAAGCATATCAAGTCTACCAATCAACACTATATCAAGGTGTGATAAGTAAATCAAAGCATGACATACCAAGAACAATAACAATGATCCACACATGCAACCCAAGAGTTACATAATCTCTCACAACATGTTGCCACTATCTTCCCCAAACCATGAACATCTAGGAAGGAATCATGAAGAGAGAAACTTGTAAACCATAATATGTCCTCCTACCAACACCTCAAAAGTGTACTGCTATGTCAAGTATGATCTCCTAACAACCCAAAATGAAAAGCCTCAACAACATCCATAACACCCAAGCTCATAGATCAAGTACATCATATGAATCAATGTAAATTCCAACATGGATGTAAGCCTCTCTAACCAAGAAGATAAAACTCAAAGTAACCATCCCCAAAATTGGAAATCATCCCATAAACCATCTCCTAACAATCCTCATCAAAGAATGATATCATAAACCTAAATGCACAAGGAGATAACCATGCCATAACATCCCTCAAAATGAATCCTCTAGAACTAACTATCCATAGCTCAAGATCCATATCTATGAAAGATAAAGCATATAAAATCATGCTAAACCAATCCTCAAATGAGTCTCCAAAATTAATCACCATGAATCAACTCAATCCCACGAGAAATCAAAGTAGGAAACATAACACATCCGAAAGATATAATGGGAAAATACCTCTCAAATAATAAACTACTAAGTAGACCAAGAGTGGGAATGAGAAATGCTCCTCCAAGATAACCAAGCCATCATGACTCACTCCAAGAACAATCTCCCCTATCAGTTCGTAATGAACTCACATCCATACCCAGGTGAAAGCTCTTCGATCTTCCTGCTAAAACCTCCAAAGAGTAATTGTCTCAAGCAAATGTCTCTAATCATAGGAGAAATCCAACCATCACCCATGTCTCTAAGTATCCATGAGCACCTGTAACCAATTAATACAATCAAAACTCCAAAGGAAACATAACACCATCATGAAGTAATCAATCAAATGATCAATGCACTCAATACAAAGAGAACCACCATGATCAATGTCAAAGCTCCAACCGCAGAATCAGACACTTATCATGACAACATGATCTAACCATCTTCTCCTAGGAGATCACATGCACCAAAACATACATCTTGGTCTCAGGAGAACACATAACATGTCAAAAATCTAAGCTAGCATCAAGAGTAAACCATGACATAATATCAAACATACTCTAAACCAAGAAAACATATCTCCAATCACATGAAGATAACCATACCCCAATGTTGCATCCACATCACTGCCAACAACTCCCATCAAACCGTGATACGAGCTCCACATGGCATCATTACTACCACCCTCTCTATGAAGATCATCTAGGTCTACACACACTCAACTAAAATACTAGTAACATACAAGTGAAACCAAGATATCCAAGCCAAGAAGATATGTATACAACTACCAACAAAACATCACAAACCAATCCAACATCGCCAACTCATCACTGTCAAAAGCTCCCACTAAAAGTGTATAACCAATGAATGTAACAAGCTATCATGACATCGTGATCAAACCACATGCTACAAGTCCCATGAACTGACTAATCAAACTTGTACTCAAAACATCCATCCTCTCAATCTCAAAGAAACATACCAATGTACAAATGACCACATATAAGGCCAACTAATGAAATTTGCAACAACAATGAATCAAACCTGGAGGATATAGACAGTCCACATCCAAGTCATCCCACTGCAATCAATAGGCTACGCATACCTACCAATCACATAACTTGTAGATCCAACCACTGAAACATGCAAACTCATCATCACATTAGTAACTTGTAAAATGAGTTATCAAAGAAGATAATCTTGTAGACATCAAGAATCAACACCAAATCAACCACAGATCTGATTTTCCAACCATGTCCACAAATGAGTAATCATAGTCAAGGAACCAAATAAGCATCAAGGAGATAAGAAAAAACTCCTAACATCAAACCATATCACCACCAAACAACCACATACATGATTATGTCATGCCAATGCATCAAATGTACCTCCATGCCCATGACACCATAACCATAGCCATCACTGTACCTGCACTCAACTATCACCCATACAAGACTCCAAGTCTCAAACCATGTCCAACCATGTCCTCAAAGCTGAAGACAACCTGTGTACCTATCGCCATCAAATCCCAACTCTGAAGAATACCTGTAAACTTTTACATGGAAGGACCAATATGATAATCAACTATAGCATCATAAATATCATATAAAAACATGTACTCCCTCAAGGTTTTTCCTCTTGACTCATTCAGATGCTCACACAATCACACCCTGAATCTTAGGCTCCTACAAGTGATCAAACAAGCACCAAGCTCATACAACACCACAAACCGATAAACAATCTAAACCACTATGTAGTGCACTACAAATGCTCTCCAAAGCCTATTCAAAATTGAAAATTTGATTATGCATGCAAAAGTTATGCTCAAAACCGTACAATCAAGAACATCTGACTTCCAGGCCCCAAAAACTGATGAAAGAAAAAAGACATGGAACCAAACCTATACCATTGTGTTGTGCTTGAACCAACTTTCCAATGAGTATAAGAAGTCAAAAAACGGACATCGTGGGTGAAAGTTATGCATGTTTTAAAAAAAACGTCCAATTTGGCTATATAGGCAAATTTTGGTGGACCCCACTTCAAGGCAAACAATTAATTTTCTTAAAAGTGGCAGTTTTCTTTTTAATATTGTATACTTTTACTTAAAAATGGTCATATCACATTGTCTGGTAATTAATTAAATATTTTTAATATTTAATTAAAATCTTTTGATTCTATCTACATATAAATAAATTTAAATAATTTATTTATATTGTTCATGATTTTATTTCAATTAAATATTTAATCACCTTTTCATATTCATTTCTTAATTAATTAAATAAATGTTACAATTTATTTATATTAATTATCATATAATCTTAGTTTGAATATTTTATTCAAATAAAGATTAAAATATTATAATTCTTCTAAATATCATTTGTAATTAAATATTCCAAAATATTTGATTATTTCCTCTACTCCAATATTCATTCTTAAATCATTTCAAAATTCCTCTAATTCAATTCAAAAATCTATTCATAATGAAATATTTCCAAAAATATTTAATTAATTCTTCTAAATATTTCAAAAATCTTCTAAAGTCACATCATGATTAAATATTCCAAAATATTTAATTCTTCTATAGTTTTCAAAAATCAAATATCAAAAGCAATAAATAAAATTAAATAAATTTAAATATTTATTTAATTTGGGATTTATCTTCAACTCCCGGGAAACAAACTGCCAAAACAGAAAATTAAATTTCTCTGTTTCTGTGCAGGCTTGTTCCCGTGGGTTGAAGACAGGATTCCATTCTTCTCTCCAACCTCTCAACCTTCCCCGTTTTCTTCTCAACCTCTCAATCTCTCACCATTCAAACTTACCAGACAAATTCATAGCCGTAGATTCTTGCCAGCCGGGATGAAGCCTGCAAAAAATCTATAAATATAGCTGCCGGGAGCTCCAAAATCATATAGAATTTGAAGCAAGTAAACTATAGGCAAATTGCATAGTATTCCCAGCATTCATAGAGCATTTTCATAGCAATAGCATAGAATCATAGCATAATAGCAGTAGAATCATGACATTTTCAATTCACAGCCCCTATACATAATCTACAGCCCCTGTCCATATTCATCTGCATTTTCACTTTCATCATCATCTAGAATAGTTTTCCTTTGCATACTCGTTCTACAGCAGCCATTTGGAGAAGCTTACACAATCTGAGAGCCAAAAAGCTTCAAAAGAATCTCTGTGGATAGAGAAAAATGGGACGGCACTAAAGAATTTTGTTTGTTTTAATTTAGTTCAATTTCTTTAGTTTAAGGTTTCATTTAGTGTTTTTATGTTTTCTTTTACATTACAATTAAGCATATACACAAAAATATTTTAAAATATGAAAAAAAGGGGCAATTTTTTAGGAATTTTTTTTTTTTTAATATATATTTTTTTATCTAAATATAAAGTTCTCCTTTATTTAATGGCGAGGTAATTTTTATTTTTATTTATTTTTACATTTTATCTTATTGGTAAATAATTTTTATTTTATTTTCAACAAACCCTAGCAAAAATATTTTTCTGCGAAAATATTTTTAACCATTCAATTTTTGTTTTGTAGGTCAAGTATTTTTCTGCGAAATTTTTTTAACAGATGAAATTATAATTTTTTTAATAATTTTATTTATGCACATGGGTTATATGCCCAAATTGGCCCTTTTACTAAAAAAATTTGCATTTTTTCAACTTCTCCAAAATAGGGAACATTTTATATCAAAATTTGTCTCTCGGCCAAACTGAATCCAACCATGAGGTTCGTTTTGTCCCAATGAGTCATTTACAAAATTTCCCCCGCAAAACCCCCATTTGAATGCACAACCAAGAAACCCTTTTTAGCCAAAATTTTTCACACCCCAAATATGCAAACAACCCATTATAACAACAAACCCAAAACCCTTAGATCTACAATAAACAATATGCAAAACCCTAATATCTTGTCATGTCTTTCATTCTCTCATGCATTGCATAGATTCAAACTTCAAGCAATATTTTGTCAACTTAGGGTTATAACAAAAAATCTTCAACCATGAAAGCTCTAATACCACTTGTAAGGAAACTTGTAGCCATCTAATGAAAATTTCCACATAACTCAAAATAAAAATTTATGCAAAGAAGTACTCAGAATCAACATGCAAGAGAATAGACAACATACCCATCAAAGATGACACAAGATATACCCTAGGAAAACCCTCAAGAGGGAAAAACCTAGCCTTCAAAAGCATCCATACTCCATCATATTAATCAACAATAAAGCAATACAAGAGTTGCAATGAATACCTCTGAAGCATCAAGCCCTCCAATGCAATCTCATGTGTCCAAGCATGAATCCACACATCCCATGCCATGCTTCACATATGCACTCCTCAAAAAGACTCAATAATGATAGCCAAACCACTCAGCCAACCTAAACCACTACACACGTGTTTGCTCTTATAGGCACAAGCTTGCACATAATACAACTAGTGGTAAAGTAAAACCATGTACGAAAAAACCATGTGAATACAAAACCACTAACCCCTTATTTAATATTGGGTACTAAGACCACTTTGATTTAATATTTTACCAATATTAAATTATTATCACATGTCTTCCACACATTAAATAATAATATAATGTTACAATACAACATCAAGTGGTCCCCAAATAATTACCTAGTGTGATTATCCACACTACCAAGGTGCATCACAACTAAATAATTATTTAATTACAACATTATAATAAATCAAATTTATGCAATGGTGTACAACACCATATCCCAACACAAACAACTAGTTTTCATCTTATTTCCATCACTTCTTAGATATAAGTTAGCATATAGCCAACCATATCCCCATATCTTAAATAGTATAGCATCTTGGATGGTTTCTTCACTAGTTGGAGTAGGGGGTGAGTGTATCTATTTTGAGTTTGAACTAGGATCAATTTGTATCATAAGTGATTGAGAAGTATGGGATTCACTGTCATCCCCAAAAATGTGGATTTGTTACTTATTGGAATAATTTCCACCACGTTTGCAGAATTTTTCAACAACTATACATTCTTTATTAATAGAAACTTTGGATCA
>VDFB02173370.1:0-10415 GCA_007258455.2 Sequoia sempervirens | reverse complement strand
AGATCTGAACATAAGGATTCCAAACAAAGAAATCAGATGAACAAAGGTAGAAGGCATTTAGTAAGACAACCCAATGCTCAAAATTTTAATGGTTACTACTTTGCTTGCAATAAATTTGGTCATATGGCTTCTCAGTGTAGAGGTAAAATAAATTCAAGCAGTCCATCATTTCCCGGTTAGTGTTTTAGTTGCAAAATGTTTTGTCACAAGTCAGTTGAGTGCAAAAGTATGTTTATCAGTATAAGAAATGTTAAATGCCACACCTATGGAAAATTTGGGCATGTTTCTAATTAGTGCATATCAAAGGGAAATAAATGGAATGAATGGTCTAGACAAAGAAACTGATGTGTTACAATTCGTAACAAATTTGGTCACATTGCAATATTTTGCAGGAATAGAAACATAGATAGAATAGGTTTGGTATACAAAGGAAGAATTACACAAAAAAGATGACAAAGGAAAAGGAAAAGTGACTATGGAAGAGATAAGAGATTAGATGAAGAAAAAATGGGTACAGAAGAATGAATTTGATGAAGG
This sequence comes from Sequoia sempervirens, assembly GCA_007258455.2. Lineage (NCBI taxonomy): Eukaryota > Viridiplantae > Streptophyta > Pinopsida > Cupressales > Cupressaceae > Sequoia > Sequoia sempervirens. The sequence continues at coordinate 9,878 of VDFB02173370.1, read as the reverse complement.
AAATAAGCTTGTACCGGAAGCAACATCCGGTAATTCCTCTAGAAATTGATCTTAGGCCTTTAGCCAAGGGGAAGTTTTTCAAGGAAAATCCTTTGATCCCCTATCAGTAGCTGGCACCGAAATGCAAGAAATTTTTAGTAGCTATGATAATTTTTTGCAAATGCATAGTGATCACTTATCCGAAACATGTGAAGTAGAAGGTTCACAAATTATTATTTTTTTTTTTTTTGAGAAAATAGAGTACCTAGAACTCCTAGGGAAAAGTATTTAATGTGAAAATATTAGGTGCGCAAAGTTATAAAAGGGTATTTGGAACCCTCATTTGTCACCTTAAATTGAAGAAGAATATAAGGAGAACCTTTGCATCAAAATTTCAAAGGAGTAAAGAAAATTCAGTGGTGAATTCTTTAGGTATTTTAGTTGCTTGTAGAATTTTGAATTTTGTGCTCGGTAGAAAAACCTATTCTATATAGAAAGAGAAATGAAGAAAATAAAAGGAATGGTGAATTTGGATGAGTATAGTAGTGGAAAGATTAGGGTTGTGAGAAATTTGTTACCAGTTAGTGAATTGAAGTGGCTTGAAGGTGCGAAACATAAAATTTTGGACATTTGGAATGAATTTCCTTATTCTGTCAACATGGAAGTGGTCAGGTTTATCTTGAACAGATTGGATAATGACATCCTTACTCTAGAAAAAAACCTATCTTATTTTGAAGGATGTGATTAGAGAATTAACTAGTTTATCCAATGTTGGGGATATTCCAAAAAAGAAGTCGATTTGGAACAAGGAAGTCAAAACCCTAACCACAGTGACAGGAGATCAGAGGGCTCTAGTAATCTCAACAATCAAAGATCCAATAAAAAGGTACATTGCACATGGGATTTCATACAAAATTTTCTTTAGAAATAGGGAAAGAAAAACTTCAGTAGGCTTAGTTTATATTGCTCACAAAATGATAATGGAAGATGAAGACTTTGATCTATGTGGTTTGTTAAAGGATCAGTTAATGGAAAATGTGGAATTGATGAAAGAACCAGATTACCCCTTTAGGTTTGATATCTTGATCATATGTATCATGATTTATTTTATGAATTTATTGCCTCGCAATGATAATGTGGTATGGAAGGAAAGTGAGCTAGTTTGTAAGAATTTTTTTGAACATTCTAATGCTCTAGAAAATTGTGAGCAAGTTTATGAAAATTTATTTAGAGAGTTGTTGGGAAAGTTTGTAATAGTTAACATTACCTTTCCGATAAAGATGCTTGAAGTTGGGTCTTCTTCCGATAAAGTGGAGAGGAAGTAGAAAAGGGTTCTAGAGTTTTTTGATGACACCCCTCTAGCACACAAGTCCCCAAAATATGAAGAAAAAGGTAAAGGAAAAATAATTGTGTATATACCAGATGAATATTCTGATGAATACACTCCTAGAGATGAACCAAAATTAGTTGAACCAGATGTAATAATAGGAAAAGAAAGTGATGAAGAAGGTGATTTATTCAAAACAAAGATACTACAGATTATTCAGGAGGAAGATGGAATGTAAAAAAATTCTGACATCTGGTTAGATGGACCCTCATATGAACAAGACTTGATTGAGGACACTCTAGGCAGTTACTTTGTGCTCAACAACATTGAATTGGAAATTTTATAGAATGTACTTCCAAAAGATTTGATTGAATGTATCAAGGAAGCTATGGCCTTTGTGCCTCAAGACAAGAAAGAGGAAGAAGTAATTCTACATATGAAGGAGTAGTTTAGGCTTTCCCTTACCAAACTGAAAAATAAAATGAATGTGTTAAGGAAATGCATTGACTCAACAAATAAGATCTACAATTATTTCCTTCAATGGCCTCATATGGTTGGTAAATACAAATAAAAGTTGGAGCAGATTGAGAGTGAGTTGAAAAAAAATGGTTAGGATTACAATATGTTTCAGGACCAGGATGGAGAAATCAAGAAAAAGATTCATGAGTTGTAGGCTAAGCATGCAAAGGTTCACTTTTCCAGAAACACTCTTATGGACACTTTCTAGAAAGTGAAAGATCTAATTGAATGTAGATTGGAGTAGCAAATTGAGATCCTGAGGAAAGGAGAGAAGTTGAAAGAAGTAATTAAAATTCCAAAATCCCTTATCTAGATTATCAACAGGATATTAGAAAACAACAGTTTGATAATAATTTTTGGGATTCCAATAGATGCTTGGAAGAAATTTCTTCCAGAGGTGAAAGATAAGTATAAAATAATTTTCTAATTTGTGCAATAGTTTCATTTCAAATTTTTAATTTTTGAAAGGGAGAGAGAGATCTTAGTGAAGAATATATTTTTCATTAATGTCAAAGGGGAAGGAGAGCAATGAAAAATGCTTTATCATTCTAAGGGGGAGTTTGAGTTTTGAAATTTTGATTTTTGACACTTAGTCATTTTTCACTAAGTGTTTCCATTAATTCCAAAGGGGGAGGTTGTTGGAATATGGTTTTTTTTATGGCATGTTGCTTCTAGTGTTGTCATTTATGGCAACCTATGTCATCCCTTTGGTCAGCAGATCATAATTTATCTGTACTAGAAAGATATGTAAAGATCAATGTTCTATCAACAAAAAGTATGAAGAATAGGGTATCCGTTAGTTAGTTGATTTGTACACCTCACCGAATCATCATTTTGAGCTGTGGATCTTTGAGATATTTTTTTAAGAATATACACTATCTTTTTGTTAAGTTTTGTGATGTTGCATTGATCAGTGTTCGAGTTAGGAGATCCAGTTTAATGCTTTGGCAAGATTTTTTTCTATTTATTTGCTCATTATGGTTGACCTAGTGAATGTCACATGTTGCAGATGTATAAGGAGTACTTAATTAATTATTTCTTGTGTTTTTTATTTATTTTTGGGTCCTAGTTATGTCTTAGCCAACTTTGGTGGGTGTGCATTAAACTTAATTTGTGATTTGAGCCAACCATTGAAGGATATTTCATGTTTTGTTAAAGCCAACTTGAAGTGATGAAATATTTGTTAGTAGATATATATGAGATTGATAATTCATTTTGAATGGAGAAAAATAGAGTGTGTTGGTTTGTGAATATAAGAGAAGTCACATATGTGCAAATAGCAATAGGTCAATTGAGCGAATTTTACTTGTGTAGAAGAAGATTGTTGATCAGTGAATTAAGGAAGATGTGTGTGAGTGTGTGAGAAAGTGTGAAAGTGTGCAAATATGTGTGAAGAGTAGAATAGGTGTGTATGTGAGTATTAGAAGGGTGATTGAGAGATCTATGCACAGTTTTAGAAGGGTAGAAAAATAAAGAGCAAAGTAGAGTAGAGCAGAAATAAAAAATCAGTCAGAAGGGATGAAGATCGTCCACTGAGCTTCATTAGAACTGAATCTAGGAATCTAGAGATGCTATCTTCTCAGTTTAATTTTTATTGTAATCACAAACACTTTGTAAGGCAGTGAGCCTTCCTTATTTTGAGCAATGAGCTCTAGGCAGTGTGCCTGAATGCAAGTGCATTCCCTTTTGTTCATACTTTTAATAGAGTATAATTATGGATTAATCTCCACCATGATTTATCCCCTAACAGGGTTTCCATGTATAAATATTGGTGTTATGGTGCTTTTATTATCTTTTTCATGTGATTGCATCTTTATTTTTGTTTATGTGGTGTGAATGGTTAAAGATTTGGATTTAAAGTTTAAACTTGTTGAACACTAATTCACCCCCCCACTCTTAGTGTTCCTTGAGTCCAACACACTTATTCCACTAGAGCCTTTAGCACCAAGGGCAGTAGGAGGGGTGAAGTTGAAACCAAGGGGTATTCTACTTTCCTTGATAGTATTAGGCCTTTTAGAAGTAGAAGAGACACTAATAAAGGGGCTTGCTTCAACCATGCATATAGTTGTGGTAGGCATTGAAATTCCTATTTGTCTTTCATAAGCATCAAGCACTTCCCCTTGTGTGGTACCTAATCTAGACTTAACAAAGAGATATAAGCTTCAGTTAGATTGGAAAGGCCACATAAGAACTCTATTCCTATCTGATCCTTTCCTAACATATGTCTCACTTCGCTAGTAAGCCTAGTGGCTCTTGACATGTTTGGTGCTCTCTCCAAATGATTCTTAAGGTTTGATAGTATGTTATCCAATGCCATTTTTTCTTGTAGGGATATGCATAACATCATCCTCATCTATAGATGAAGCCATAGTGGATGTTAGGGGGGTAGGAACGTGAGTGGTCTCATCTACAAAACACATCTCATTGCTAAAGCCTATTTGAAAACCAGTGGTAAAGTTAGTAGCCAAACCAACAAAAAAATTGGAGGTGAAACTAGAAGTGACCTTCATATTCTCCATCGGTAGGTGTCGTACATTTCTCCTAACAATGTACCCAAAAGTAGTGGACTAGGTTGTGATGCTCATAAACCTTCACAACACTCAGGGTTGTAATAGTCATTGGGTATGAGGAAAAATTTTCAACACAAGAAAATGGATAGATTTTGTTCATGTTAGGTTCACCAAAAATGTAAGAGAGGGGGACCAACCACACCAAGGCTCTAGGTCATGAAGAGCCAAGAGCGGAGGGCGTCCCTCACTTACCTCAAGCTAATTCATGTTTTGGGATGAGAATCAAGAATTAAAAGCACTATCAAGTGCTTCTATCACTCTACAGATTCAAAACTCTATTTGGATCTAGACGAGCCAGTTTTTGGAGTCTAAATTATACCTCAAATACCTCTCTGTTTAAGGATGGCAGTGCAGGTCTAGGATGATAGCGCTGAGTACTATCATCTCTCTAGCATGCTAGCATTCATACAACCAAAAAATTTAAAGTATCAAATAAAAATCCAAAGAACCTACTAACTACCTAGTAAATTGGTTTTAACAAAGCAAACAAAATGATAAGGTATGAAAAGTAACTACGTAAATGATAAAGTAAGTAGATAAAGACAAGGGTGATGAAGATCAACTCACTAAAGATCTATTTTTCGAGCGAGCTCCACATACAAGTTCACCTACACACAAGCAAAAGGGGGAAAATGTTGGGGCTGTATAGGGGTTTGCCTCAGTTAAACCCTTGCTTTGGTGTTTCCACCTCCATGAATAGTTAGAAAAGCCACCAAGAAGAAAGTATGATAAAGTAAAGAGGAAAGGAAAGTATTGAAAACTATGAAAGATGATATGCTATTATATCAAACCACAAAAAGAAAATGAAGTGTTACCACCTCCACACAAAAGATCTCAAGGCCAATGAAAGGAGAATGCAAGCAATGAAATTGGAAAAGTTGCAACAGTTGTAGCGATGATGAAGGGAGGTCTCACAAGACTCAAAGATCGCAACTTCTATGGTATCACAACACATACAAAAGTGGAGTTGATGGAGTAACCAGTTGTTGCAATGCTCAATGGAGTTGTGAAAGTTGCTAGAAATGTGACAAGATGTGAAAGATGGAATGAAAATTCTCAAGAGAATGTTGAAGATCAAGAAGTGCTAAAGAGATGAAGTGAGTGTGAAATGAATGCCTTTGAAGATCAAAATGGGAGGGAAAGGAGATATTTTTAGGTCAGTTGGACACACAAAGGAATTATAATTTAGCCCCAATGAGGTGTGTAACATTCTTGTAGACTCTAGAGGTAGGAATCTGTTAGGGATGGTAGCATGCCACATAGATGTTTGTACAATGCACTGATGTCCCTAATAAAAATTCCCCCACCAACACACAAAGCACATGCCAAGTGGATGGAAGGTAGGTAAGTGATGTGGAACTTCACCTTTGGGTTTGATTTTCTAAGGTGAGGGTATGCAAAAGGGAAATTTACATAAGGGCTACAAATTTACTCCTATTCAATAAAAATTCAACATGAACATTGTGATGTATATAGCCAATAAGATCATTGAAAAGATGAAGAAGTATTCATTGATGTTTGTCTAACCCCATAGTTTTTAGTGGAAAATGTGGAATCCATGGAGATGACTAAATTGTGCGAGTGGAAGACCATCAATCCAACAACCATGGATTCTAAACCCTAATAATGAAAGATGTCTCATTTCCATGGGGCTGCTAAAAGTACAAGTTGTCCTTGTCCTATACATTCCACATTATGATACTTGATGAATTGTATGTGTTTTTGTGCATGAATAGAGTGCACCTTTCACCAATCATTCATTACAACCTTTCTCATCAAGAATTCATCTCTCTTACTCATCATGCCATAAAAATAGGATCAATGAGGTATTTTTCCATTCTCTACTACACAAACAACAATATATGACTAAATAAACTACTAAAAATTACATATAAATGACTAATTTTAGTCACGTGACTATTAATAGTTTATTTTTGGTCATTTATAACAAGACCAAATTTATGACTAAACTATTTGTCATTGATTTAGTCATTGATTTGGTCATTGATTTGGTCATTAATTTGGTCATTGATTTAGTTGTATATTTAGTCATATATTTAGTCATGGTATTCATTTATTTAGTCATACATTTAGTCACTAATTTGGTCATTAATTTAGTCATTAATTTAGTCATATATTTAGTCATTTATTTAGTCATTAATTTAGTCATATATTTAGTCATTAATTTAGTCATATATTTAGTCATTAATTTAGTAATATATTTAGTCATTAATTTAGTCATTAATTTTTTCATCACTTTAGTCATATATTTATTCATTACAAATAAAATCTAAATTAATTAATCCTCATAAATTTATGCATATAAAATTTAAGTATCATAGATATTCAAGTGTTGAAGAAGCGCCATGAAATGAAAACTAAAATGATTGAACAAATATGATTGATTAGACACAAACATAAACATATTACAACTCAATAGGAGCCACAACATAGTATTTATGAGTGGAGAAAAAACCACTCTAAAAATTTACTTCATTAAGCCTCATTGGGAAAACAAAATCTCATTGGTTATAGTCAATGTCTTAGTGACACTGTACAACTTACAACAACTATATAAATAGAATACTCCTATTTTCATATACTTATATTGTTTTCCCCTTCCTTAACTACAGTCCTTTTGGAAGGGCAATGACCTCCTATAGGGGCTCAACCCATTTAATCCCCTTGAAAATCCATAGCTTTCCAACCACTATTGGTTTTGGCTCCTCCAAACTCTTCCTTGCTAATATTCACCTTTCACTTCTCCAATTTGGAGCTGCAACCTAAAAATAAGGTTTCCAAATTTGCACATCAAAAACTAAGAAAATTCAAATAATATAGAGGATAAAATTCAAACATTTATTTTCCTTTTCCAACTATGGCACCTTAAACTTAGGTGCTAGATATAGTGAATGTATCAGAATTAGATATAACATCCATTGAAAGCATATTTGGAAGTAGATTTTTATCAGATATTGTAGTTGCAAGTTCCACTAATTATAATAAAGATAAATAGTTTTACCTTTCCGCATCAACTAATGTAATTCTGATAATTTTTAGAGGATCAACAATGCTAGCCTTTATCATATCAACATACTCACCTGCAAGTTGCAACATAACATTAAACTTATTAATTAGACTCAACATCTAAGAAATAAAAATAAAATTTAAACATTATCAATTTAGTAAAAAAATCATCAATTTCAAAGATCAAAGTAGCCAATGCTTCACTCTCTACATCCTCTACTACAATCAAAAGAGGCCTTTGATTATGTGATAAATGCAACAAGAAATTATATTATTTGTCAAAACTTATCACTATTTAAATATGAACTCAAGATCATTCAAATTGTCAAACTAATTGACATGACTACCTAATTTCTTTCTATCACATACACTTTGGGTATACAAGATCATTGAGAATCCCAATTATTGAAGTATGAAATTCAGCATCACAACAAAATTATTTCTTAAGTAAAGTGTAAATCAAATCAAAATTACATGTCTAAGCTTATCAATTGATCTCAAATTGTATATACACCTTTGTCATATAGCTTAAGGAAATCTACACTAGATATGAACAAAATGAATTTGGTGGAAAGGCTTTAAGAACTTTCAAGTGAAGACAATTCGCAGGTGTAAATCCAAATTCCACAACCTTTGCCAACATCCTCCCTTCCTTTGCAAAAATGGGGGCTTTGAAACAAGATATGAATATCCATCAATGCATAGAAAATATATTGTAGTATCCCTATAAGAAATGTGGTATATGGATTGCAATATTGCAGGATATGCACAAAATGGATTTGTTGAAAAGGCTTTAGAAACTTTCAAGCAAATGCAATTGCTAGGTGTAAAGCTAGATTCCACAACCTTTGCTAGCATACTCCCTGCCTATAATAAAATGGGAGATTTGGGTAGGGTATGTACATCCATCAAAGCATAAAAAAAGGTGGATTTCTATCAGTTATTATAGTTGGAAATGCTTTGGTAGATATGCATGCAAAATGTGGAAGCACAACCAAGGCACATGAATTGTTTGACAAAATGCCTCAAAGAGATGTCATCTCATGGAATGAAATGATTGTAGGTTTTGCAAAAAAAAAATTGTTGAAAAGGATTTCAAAAATTTTAAATGAATGCAATTGGAAGGTATAAAGCCAATTTTTTTCTAGATTCCTCCCTTCCTGTGCCAAAATGGGAGCTTTGGGATGGGCTACGAACATGCACGAAAGCATAATGGTAGGGAATTTTTTGTCAAATGTTATAGTTGGATATGCTCTAGTAGATATATATGCAAGATGTGGAATTGTAGACAAACACCTGAATTGTTTGACAAAATTCCTCAAAGAGATGTCATCTCATGGAATGAAATGATTGATTGCAGAATGTGTACAAAATAGATTTTGTAAGGAACCTCTCAAAATATTTGAATTAATTAAGCACTCTATAACACATCCTTACATTGTAAACTTTTCTTGGGTTCTAGGTGCATTTATTCATGCATGTTTAGTAGATGAGGGCTGCACATACTTCACATGTCAATAACCCTTATTGCATTACATTTACATATATAATTGATCATTAGGTGTGCATGGTTGACCTTCGTGCCTTTGATGGCCATATTGAGGGCACCCTAAACATTATTACTAAGATTCTAGTTAAATCTATGGTACATGTGGATCATATATGAATATAGGCTGAGTGTTTCTAGAAACACTAATTTTTTAGTTGGCCAACACAACACAGTAGATAATTAAATTATGGACATATTCATACTCCTTTAAATTCCAATCTAGCTCACTATTGGATCTTATATCTCATAAAAAATTAAAAATAATCAATTTCCTTTTTTGAATTAGAATAATAATACATGGAAAACATTTATCATGCCTCACTAAGATTAAGCTTCTCATGCAGCTGTATTAAAACTTGCAATAAAGTGAATGTAACAACATAAATTTTATAAACCATATAAAAATTGGAAGAATGACAAAGTAGGATGCTACCAAAAGCAATCTCCAGTGAAAAAAAAAAATTCAATTACATCTTAGGTACAAAAAAAACAGAGTAAAAAGTTGTTTGCAACATTATACACACTGATCTTGTCACTTACTTTAGGTATAATCAATCACCAAGTAAAATATAGGAAAAAAAAGTGTGATTGACTATCAAAATGGAAGTAAATTTCATAGATCTCATGATTTCTTGCAGGAATAGTTCTTACTAGAAAAATGTTGAACATGATTAACAGGTGAATACCATCCTCACTAGATGAAATTTCTACTATAGTCCCTTTTGTAAAATAAATATGGGAATTTTCCAACCAATGTTACATTAAGATCTATTTAAACATCGATTTTTGAAATATAAATATAATTAGAACAAAATAATATTAATATTTACAAGCAACCAAAAGTGAGCCAACAAGACTCAAAAGTACATTCAATTTCAGTTGAGAAGTAAGAGAGTAAAGTAATTGT